>JAODKC010000053.1:1164387-1188982 GCA_026777985.1 Mormyrops attenuatus | reverse complement strand
ATACATGGATAACAGACAGTCAGCATGGTCATACATGGATAACAGACAGTCAGCATGGTCATACATGGATAACAGACAGTCAGCATGGTTATACATGGATAACAGACAGTCATCATGCTTATATGTGGATGACAGTGAAAGATAACATTTTCAAACAGAGAAGTGGTATTCAGTTATTAGCTTATGGAAAACAACAAGAACTGCGATAAATATATCAGTTCAATGGCTGTCTACTGGCTCCAAATACAAAATAATACACCAAAGTCCATTGAAAACGCTGCCGAAATGACACAGAGAAAATTCGCAGAATATGATAAGGATGCGTCCCAGTGAGTTTTCTATTAAACTGTAGTCTGTTATTCTAGCACTGTGCCACAATCAAGGCATTTTGCAGCAAATTTAATATTTGACTAACCTTGACCTTTCTGAGTAATGAAATCTCAAAATTTGAGAATATATTTATCAAATATGCCATGTAAAGTCTTTCACGTACATTTGAACTGCCTTGCATCGTTTCAGTAAATTTCCCTGTCGAATGCAAACAAGTGATGAGAAAAGAAACAAAAAAAAAAAACAAACACTATAGATCGCATGCCTTAAATGTACCGAATATTCTAAATTTAAAAAACAGGGCATCAAATATTTCCTTTGGATCACAATCTCTTTTGGCTTTTTCTCCTACTGCTGTCTCTTCTACTGCAGTGGAATATAAAGTTATTCTGTGATGAGTTTCCTGTCTATGCAGTGATACCTGAGGGCTTCTGTTTTAACAGGCCTGCCCAGTTTTTAAAAATTGTTATTTGTTTAGTAAGGACACAAGCTACCTTCTTATACAGAAGATGTCTTGTAACTATTATTGTTCATGACATTTTTTCCAAAGCAGTTAAATGTTTTTAAATGGATTTTTTCCATTGAGAAATGTACATGCAAAATAACTTTTTTTTTTTTTCACTTCAACAGAGCACTCTGTCAGAGCATACACTGCTGTAGGGAAATTCCCACATATAGCTAATACTGCTGCAGAAAATGCCATTTATAAGAACGGAAGGATAACCCATTTACAGTAACTAGCAAAGCGTTTTTCGAAAAATGTTTCAATTGCTTAAATATATTTCACAATGAAAAAAAAAACCAATGAAAAAACAAAGATTCCAAGCTTGTATTACTCTACAGCCACATCCTGTGTTCTTAGATGTGGCGTTACCATGGCAACCTCAACTTGGTGACCTCGTTATTTCAACCTAATCCTGCTCTGAAATTAGTTGCTCCACCCTTTTGCCTGGCTGGCCTGATAACATAATCATGGTAAATGAAGATGGGGGGGGGGGGAACAGCAGGATGTATTCCCAGTGTAGCATGTGGAACGGCAACGGTGAGTCTGGAAGAACACGGGAACAATTACAGATGCACTTTGTGTACTTTGTGTCAGCGTATTTGCATTTCTGCATGCCGCACTGTATTGTGCCCCAGAAACTCTCTGCTCTGGTGATTGCGAATATCCCAACACAACTGGGGACAGAAAAAACCTCATATGGAACTGGCAAAACAGTTTTGGTATTACTGCAAGGGATTGAATCAGGTAGGTTGAAGTTTAAATGTGTTTTGGAGGGTGTTACAAGGTGGAAATAAGTCATATGGCTAATTGAGGGTGCCCGTTTTGGCTTTTGTCAGTCCAATGGGACGTTACTTTGTGAAGTCAATTTGGCATAATTTTGTCAACATAAACATATAATAACCACGCACATATCATGACCTTCACAAACATTCAGCGGAGTCATTTGCAGAATTTCAATATAAGGCAGTCTGAGGCTGCTTTTCAAACTATATTTTGCATTAAGAAGGTTTTTATTTTTTTTGCATTTGCATTCATTGCATTCAAAAATCCATTCACCTTCCCTGCGACTGTTGACATGTTCAAACTGTTCAAACTCCCCTGAGTTTTTTCCAAGGTAGACCTGATGTTTACAAATCACAGGCTGGCACTAATGATTTGCATGAAGACTTAACTTACGCAAATACAAATTTTAAAAAGAGAGTGCTTATATATATGGTTATCTTAAATAAGCTATAATTTGAATCACCTAGGTTATGGATAACTATTAATGATTCATTTTTATTGAGCTTATTTAATAATTATTTCATTGCTTTGCTGATATGTTTTATCCAGAGTTGCACCACAAGTAAATATTTTATTACTAAAATCCAGGCTGTATATTCCATTTTGTAGTACAAAAATTGTGCAACTTCCGAGACTTGAGCTGGCAACTTTCAGGCTCTAAGGTTCATGACCTTAAACACCACGCAACTAATCTCCAACCCCATGTTAAAGCTTCGTTCAGTTGAACAATTTGCCACTAAGAAACTACAGCGGCTCACTGATCATTGAAATATGTGCTTCAGTGTTTACAAACTGGAAATACAAACCAGCTTAATGTTGGAAAATAAGCCGAAATTTGTGAAGATGCTGCAGTGCAGGAATCAATGATTGTATGTGATCGTTGCCATGAAAGTATGTCTAATTGTAATCTCATTTCATGCGGTACTCTGTACTTTTTTGGTATAAGGGCATAGATTTCTATATTAGATACACAGAAAAAAAAACATTTCTTTTGTCTGTGTATTAATTTTCCTTGCTTTTTTACCACCAAAAACAATAAAATAAAATGAGAGTGAGGTGAACTTACTATTTTGGTGAAATTTGATTGAAAGTTCCGACCTTAAACTTACAATCCAGATATTTAAAATTAATTAATTTAATAATTTCACCATTTTTTTTTGCAAATTATATTTTGAAATTTCTTGCAATTGATTGAAGGTGGTTTTTTATGACCCCAATTTATCACCAAGAACACAATTACCTCATTTAAAGATGGAATTTGATATAATTGTTTTATTTCGCTTGTTACTGAACTGCAGAAGCATACATATATAACCGTGCCAAGGATATCGAAATTTAATTCATAACTCATGACAGATTGCATCAGACATTCTGTCACTTTTTACGTATCAGAATGTGATCGAAGATTTTCTTTCTCTTCCATTCCACTTCAATTCTGTGCTCCCCAGGTCACCAACCACACTGGCGCATTGTGCTGGGAGAGGGAACCATGTGGCAGGGGTCACGCCAAGTGGGTCCCCGGCTACCTAATGGCTGCTTTTCAGCTGGCTGCAAGTAGGAAAGCCTTCGGTCTGACCCAGGGTTCACCAGACCATCGCTGGAGAAAAGACTAGGTTTATGTGCCTCCAAGCTATGCAGTTCTCAAGAGGCTTGTCGTGGAAGGGGGATCTCAAATTCACCCATTGACCTGCATTGTACATATAGGGAGAAGCCCATTATCGTGTCACGAGCCTCTGAATCCGAAGCTGAAAAGCACGGTCCAGCTTAAGCTGGTCTTCAGGAACTTCTCAGGAGGCCAGCCTGCAGGGTGGCCGCAGTGCGTTTCTGATGCCAGACTTCCCACTCCTATACCAGCCTCATGAGAAGCAGAGACACTGGCCAGGGTGGAAAGTTCAGGTTTAGAAAGTATAAATCTAGACCAAAGATTTGTTTCAACCAACCAGTTGAGTACTCTGTGACTGTGACTCTTTATACAGCGGTGCCTGCTGTTCACTAACACAATCCGTTCCAGTAAAGTGGCCGTGAACCAATTTGTACGCGAACCAAGGCAATTTTTCCAATAAGAAAGCATTGAAATTCGATGAATTCGTTCACAAGCCTACCAAATAATAATATTTGTCAATTAATTTTCTGGTTTTATAGTAAATACTTTAAAGAGAAAAACAATATAGTGTGGCGACGGGCGGACTGAGGGATCGTGGGAGCAGAGAGAGACATGGAGACTTGCTTGCCGGGGAAATCACGTTCTTTATTAACAGTCCTTAACCCTTGTATTGTTGTTGTTAATATTGATGGTTGCATTTCCCTATTGTCACGCGTGTGTTTGCCTGTGTCTTGTGTGTACCCAGTCCGACCCTCATATGTGTTTAGCGTGTGTAAATCTCCCACCGTGTGTGCATCTTGCAGTTCGGCATCTTACAACCTTGTGTTTCCCATCTGTGTATTTGGGTTCGGTGCTCGTTGGGTCCTTGTTGTGGTCCTTTTATTTACAATTGTACGTGGGGCATGCTGGGACATGCACCCTGCCGGTGCTACACATTTATAAAAAAGGAATGTGGTCAAGGAATCTGTTCGTCAACCAAATTTTGTACACAAACTAATGCATTTTTTTCACAAAATTTTTGGTCGTGAACCGAATTGTTCAGTGTTCGTGAACCACAGGCACCACTGTACTCAACTGATTGAAACAAAACTTTGGCCTGGATTTGTACTTTCTGGACCTGAACTTTCCACTTCTGGACATTGGTACCAACTGATCTTATGATGGGAAGGTTGACAGTCCAGGCCTCCTGTTACACTTCTTTGTTGCTCATATGATGAGAGCGTTTTGTTTATTGCCCCTTTGTTTCTCACAGGACTGCAGCCTCTACACACCTAATGTAGGAAACGCTCAATGAGGGTCACATAACCATCTATGTACAGCGGCCCTGATCTGTGCACATCTGAGCATGCCCAGTATGGTGGGCAACATCTGGGATGAGAGGATTTTGTGAAGATCTCTTTGCCCCGAGCCAGATGTAACCAAATGCATCATGGAAAACTTTGACGTGACAGCCGGAATATGAAGACGACAACGTTTTTGAACAGTGAGGGAATTTACTTTAAAGTGTTTATTTTGCAATGAAGTCAATGCACACACAATGCACAACGTATGCTTAACCCAAGTATAATGACATCTACCTCAAATGAACCTTGATTCATTTTTCTTCATGCTGTAGTATGTCTTGGGCAGATTTCTAATAAATTTGGTTTGTACTTTACCTATTATATGCGCCACGTTGTGACATTTTGACATTTATTTTACACTTGTGTTTTTTTTTTCTTTTTTTTTTTACAGTGGTAGTTTGATATGCATAATGCTCCGCAAGCGATGGCCTTTCACAGTGTGCACCGGTGCAGTCAGATGAAACATTCATTTGCAGCATTCACACAGGTCTGCTCCGGACAGTTTCTCTGAAGATACATCAATACAGGAGAGCAGACCCATGTTGGGCACTGAAGACGATGCAATATCGGAAGCCACTGGAAAAGTCTACCCAGTGCATGCACAAGTTTGACATAGCATCCTCCACTGGAATTTATATGTGAGCAAAATATTATTTGTTCTCCCGGGAAAACTAATTACCGTGAAGTATAAATGTCAGTCAAAACCGTACTCCTTACAAAAATCGAGTCCCTAAATAGGCAGCTCCATCTAGTGGTTGACTAAAACATTGCACTAGTTGCTAGAGAACAAAAAAATAAGAAAAAAAATGTACTGGATCCAGTAGCTTTTACCTTGGTCTTTCAGGCACATGGAAAGCTAATAGATATTTACCATGTTTAATTTCACTGACAATTTTCTTGTTGAAAACACACCATATAGAAAGTGTAAGATAATTTTTGTGAGATAAAAGGCAGAATTACTGGGTGCGAGCAAAGAAAAAGACAAGTAGAGTAGCAGAGATATTTATTCCTAATATTGTTTGGCGTTAATAAAAGAGAAGCCATGTAACAGCCAACAATGAGGTCATTGTTGGGAAGCTCATGTTCCGAACATGATTCAGTGTCCAGAAACATGTGGCGCTTTAGGTGAGCTTCACTGCTGGGGCTCCCCGTTTGAGACAACGTGAAATCGACTTGCTAAGTTAGCACCCCCCAGAAGATGGCGCCCTCGGCCAAGTCTTCCCAGACTTTTTGGCTCATGACCACTAAAATTACCTTTTGCCAACCTGGGGTGATTCTTCCATAGATTTATCGCGATCAACTGGTTGCGCTTTTGGTGCTCGTGGGAGTTTTATTTACATAAAAACGTTCTGAGGGCAGAACGAAAAATGATTGGTTCAGAGAGATAACCAATCAGACTGTAGAGGAGGTATGTTCAAGCAACTAGAAGAGGAGCAAGACATCTGATTGGTTAGCCCCACCTACTCTAGTTGTTTGGACCCACCTCCTCTACAATCTGGTTGGTTATTTTTCTGCACCAATCATTTTTGTTACGCCCTCAGAACATTTTTGCGTAAGTAAAACCTATTCGCAGTTAACGTTAAAATTGATTTTTTTTCAGATTTTTAAACTTTAAGAATATTTTCTAAAGATTATCTTGCGACCTCCAACCAGTGTTTTGCAAGCCCCTCTTCGGGAATCCTTGCCCTAGGCGATCGCCTAACAGGCTGAGCTCTACCTTTGGCTGGCAGTATGTTCAGCAATGACAGCTGAAGCTGATCCGCCTCTGAAATGGGTCTTCAAGGCTGAGAGCTGCTCCTTAGCACCAGACTGTGGACCATACACCTACCATACAGCCTCTGAGATGCCATCGACATAACCTTGCATGGATGTTGTATGAGTTCCTCTCAATGGTTTTCACACAGCAACCAGTTTTTTTTTTAGACTTAACCCTTAACATAAATAATAAGCAATAATGAGAATTTAATATTACCACAATGATGAGCCATTTTGTTGGAGATGAACATCAGTCCTTCAACAGTAAATCTATAAATAAATAAATCTAATTACTGTAGCCTACCTATGAGACCAGCAATACGGGCAAATTAAGCTCTAGACATGACATGATATATTAGTTTTGAATATTGAACTGTAAATATCCAATAATATCCTTTAAAAGTAGACATGAAAAACCACAAAAGTACAATTCTGCACTGTGCCCTCAGCTTTATGAACTTGAATAGCTGAAAAATGGGTGAAGACTTTATATGTATAATAGATTAGATTAACCATTAAAAACATGATCTCCAGATGGATTCTGGTGTGGATGTTATTTAATTATTCATTACAAATTGTTCCATCTAAAAGTTTAATCAGTATCAGAAAAAAAATCTATTTCCATTAGCACGTTCGTTTTTTTTTTGCCCCCAATTAATGACATGAAATGTTTTTGTTGTATTTTTAGCCTTTCCTCTGTGCAACTATAAAATCAAGCAGGGTATGAAACTGGCTATGCATGTCAGAAAATACACGTGAGTCTTTTTTTTCCTGAAAAACTGTGCTGCTTGATAAACACCAATATGCAGTATTGGTTTCAACCCTGCAGGGGTACTTAACAACTGAGGCTTGATGTAATTCAGTATCTGCAGACCATGTAAAACGAGGGATAATACATATTTAAATTAATTGTAATGCCTAGAGAAGTTTGTCTGTCTTAAAGAAACTGATGTTTGCTTGGTTTTCCACATTAATGCAGAGTCTATGACTTATAATATATCAAATGCTGTCAGTTTTTATTTTGCTAGAAGTACAATTGTAAAAAAAACTGTTGGGTTAGACTTTGAAATATTTATTTGTCTGAAGCTATAATCAAGGACAATTTAAATGTACATAAGCAGCTTCATGAGCTTATCTAAGTGACAGAACATTAAATTCTTTAACTAGGACAGAAATTCTAAGATAATATACATGATAAGAAATGTTTATTTCTACCACGGTTTAATGTGTGTAAATGAATACAGAACGAGAACACAAACTGAATTGACACTAAGGAAAATTCATTTAAAAATATCTCATACAGAGATAAAAGAAAATTAGTTAAAGAATACTCCGCATGACCGAGACTTCCAAATGCTTTCCACAGCTGTTTAGTACTGAATGGAGATGACAGACCTGACCGTTGTCTTCAGAAATGTTGGAGTGGAGATACAGACCCCACAAACTGACCAGCTCTGACGTGTCAATGCTGAAGTAAAATGAGACCAAAACTGAGAAGAAAAATTATTTATGTTTTAAAATCAGCCGCAAAAAAAGACACTTTTTTATTTTGAAGTACAAAATAAACTTTTATAATTAAGGTAGTCATTAAATTCTTCGGTAATACTTTACTTGACTGGGTACCAATACTACTGAAGTACAAATCATTAACAAATACTGTATAGTTGCTACTTGAGATAAAAGACGCATCACAATTCATTAATGATGAACAAACATGACATCAGTATTTCATTTGCGTTGTTCATCACTTGTCCTTTCAGTAGTTCCCTCATTAGTTCCTTATGTAGTTCACAAAGGTTTACAAAATTAACAGATATAGTAAAAAATACAGTAACTGCTTGGCATAGAAGATGCATCAAAATTCATTAATGACGAACAAACATGAGATCAGCATTTCACTTGTGTTATTCATGACTTGTTCCTTCAGTAGTTCACATTAACAGAATTAACATACGTAGTAACTGCTTGAGATACTCGTATGTCATGATTCATTAATGATGAATTAACATGAGATCAGTATGCAACTAAGTTTGTGGTTAATTAATGCAGAAGTAATAGCATAATACCGTATTATTTGTGTCCTGTCAAGTTACAAGTTTTTTATACCAGAGCTGGCTTCCCTCAGAGCTCTGAAACCCATACAAAGGTTACAAAGGGGTTGCAGTGAAATTGTCCTTAGACAGTCATTCTGGAAACGGGAGTGGATGTCGTTACGAGGAGTGGGAGTTGAGACACAGGGATATCGCCCCACTGATCAGACTGGTCATGTCATTCTGGCCTACCTTCAGCCTAAGCCCCTCCTTCTCCTTTCACCACACCAGACTTCTATCTCCAGCTTTGACGACTGAGATCATGTGACGTGACTACATTCACTGCATTAACACACCTGATTCAACTCCTTGCACCTCCTTGTGTTAATTACCACACAGCTCTTCAGCTGATTAATTTGTGGTGGAACTGGAAATGAGCTAAGCTACACAGGGCTCCAACCCTCCAGGACTGCAGTTTGACACCCCTGCTGTAGGCACTGCTAACGACCCCTGCCTGCAGCTCACATCTGAATTTTACTCTGAGACTTGTGTCAGCCAGCACCTTCTTTCATACAGTACTTAATCAATGTAGAACCTGCTGAATCCATTTCACATCCTTAAATGAATACAACAATGATCTGTGCAGTCAAACAACTAAATCTCACCACAAATTATATACTGAATTATTGACAGAAGGTGAGCTTCAACCTAAAGATAAATACCTGCTAATTTTTATTTATTTTTTTTGTGGCAGTTACTGGACGGGAAACTGTGAAAAACTGAACATGAACAAGTCAGCAGGTTTGAAGTGTAGAGATTTAATGGTGAAAATCTAATTGTAAACAGTAGCGCTCATTGGTGAAAGTAATATGTGTGATGTGGTATTTGATTTATGGCTTAAAACTATTGTACAAAGGGTGAAACGCACCTTTTAAATAAATCAGCACATTTTTCAAGTCCACAGGAAACAGCAACGTCAATAATTTAAAAAGTTAGTGCTACCCACTACATTTTTTTATACTATTTCTAACGTGATTTGACTTTAATTACACATAATGTGAGGAAATGCCCTGATTCTACTACACAGTGAAGAGAAGCATGTTAAAATACATCATATGATCATTTTGGCTTTTAGAGATACCCCAGGATGTTAACACTCTTCTAAAGGGGAGAGGAATTGCACTACAGCTTTTGCATATGAAGACTTTAGTGGTATATGGCGTTGCGTAAATCACAAAATCATGACTGAATCGGCCTGCAAGATCCATTTTTTAACAATCCATATTTTTTCTAACAAAGGCAGTAAGATGGAATTTGTGCTTTACTCAAGTGTGCCCCCTTGTGATAAATGGGGCTACATCATTTATATCTGAATTTGAGTATACCAATTTTTACCTAAGACATACTAGTTATGCAAAGGTCACTGGCCTACGATCACATTTCAAATAAACCTCACTCAAACTACAGATGAGAAGCCATTATCAGACTTAATCAGACAATTTCTTTGCTTTTTTTTTTTATTGGAAAAGTTGTTAAACGTTCCGCATGAAGCGAAATGGACACGAAGACAGCTTCCACAGTAAGGAGCACCAGGACTTTAAAAACAATGCGGTCTTCTAATGACACAAGACAGCTGACACCTATAGTAGAGCGTACAATAGACACGCCCCACATACCAGGTTCAGCGGCGTTAAGGCCACTACATAGGAAAGTACCCACTGTAACACTGGATAGAATTTTTTTGGTTTTTTTTGTGCAACATCAAGAGTCAAGGACAAAGTAAACAAGCGGACTACATTAATGGCATGGGGAGATGCAGAGAAGGCGCTCCCGACTAGGCGGAAGCTGCACACCCGCATGCTCTCCTCCCCTATGTGACTCTCTCCCTTCTTCACTTCTGCACCAGGGTGGCCTCGGTCTTCCCGCCAGCTGTCGCCAGCTGCACCAGGCTCCCGGAGCCGGGACGGTCCACCCCCACGGTCCAGTTGAAGAACATTCTGGAAGAGATGAGACGAGCCTGATCCTGACACGCATATCCGCAGCAGCAGCTGCTGCCTCCTCTGTGCCGTTTTTCCCCCCTAATTAATCCTCCACAGCTAATTTTCCCAACATCCCCCAGAAGCATTAAAAACCTAATCAAATCGCCAAATAATCCTCTGTTTCAGCCAGGCAGTGAGCGAGCACTGACCACTGATGGTACATGTCTTTCCCGCACATTATGAAGATGAGCTATGCATATCTCTATCTAGAACAACTATGGGACACCACCATTGGCTTATATCTACTCATCTTGATCTCCTCCTCCAACTGAGGAAAAAAAATTATCTACTGAACACAAGTAGTATCGTTTTTTTTTTTAGTAAAGAGAGAAAGAAATTAATTCATAACTGAATAAAGCCTGAAACTGGCGCCTCAGTCTTCAGCCATTATGCATTAAAAACATTGTTCACAAATAATAAAATGACACAGTATCGACTCTGGACTATTTAAGGATCGGAGGGAACAACACGCCCTGAGGTGTTTCATGCCGGAGGTTTATCCAGATGCTATGCCTCTAAATTAAAATGAACCCATTCCCCCCCCCCCCCCCCCAAGAGAATACCTACAACGATGTGCCCACATTCTAAACCCTGCCTCACAACCCACTGTTGCGACTCAGAAGTCCGAAGTACGCAGGACAAAAACAGGTCACATCTTATCTTCTCAGCACGCGCCAGGCCCTCACTCACTCTGCCACAAAGTCCAGCGGCGTCCATGAGCTGAAATCTGCATCGGGCATCGATTTTCTGTTCATCGGCGTATCCAAGGTAACGCTGTCAAAGGCACACGCAGCCGTTATCAGAGGGAACGACACGCCCTGAGGTGTTTCATGCCGGAGAGTTCAATAAAACCGTTTCTGATTAAAGATACCTGTTAATAAACAATCACACTTCGGCCTGTGAAGTTTGACATGAACATTTGTGTGACGCGTTCATCTGTGCGTCTCCAGCGCTATTCACAAGGAGAAACGTTAATCATCAGGAATTTAATTAAAGTGCAATGTACTATTCCAAGCTAAAAATACATAGGCATACAAAACCAATCATGACAGTAATAAGAAGGACTTGTGGGAGTGTTACTTACACAAAAATGTTCTGAGGGTACCATGAAAAATGATTGGTTGAGAGAGATAACCAATCAGATTGTAGAGAAGGTGGGTCCCAGCAACTAGAGTAGGCAGAACCAACCAATCAGATGTCTTAGTCCTGCCTCCTCTAGTTGCTTGGACCCACCTCCTCTACAATCTGAATGGTTCTCTCTCTGAAACAATCACTTTTCTTTATGCCCTCAAAACATTTTTGTGTAAGTAAAACTCACATGAGCATAGGAAGGTTTAAGAGGAATAAAGCTAGAGTAATTGACATCTAGAGAAAATTCTAATGATTGTATTGATTTATTAATAAGGAGGGAAAATATATATAAAATATCCCTTTATAGGGGAATCTAAATTTATATGCACTCAGTTTTGTTTCACATTAAAGTTGAAGAGTAAGAGGCAAAGGTCGATAACTCGGAATCTGAGGACGATAGCATTTCCCATTCATTTCACTTCAACCCTTTTCTGAGTAAATCTCACTAAATTGCTCCTGAAATGTTAAACAGATGTGCTAGGCTCATGTGGGAGAGAAGAGGACTAAAGAATGCTTTGAAACGCGATCTTCAAACTTTCAGAAATTATTACAAAATTATAGCAAGTGCTTTGAAGTGACAGTAGATGCATAAAAATGTACATAAGTAAAACAACACACTGACCACAAAGGAAGACATTTGGATTTTTTTTTAAAGCTGACTATAATACTTGAAGCCACTTATAAATCAAAAAATAACTAACACAGTTGACCAGCAGAGGGAGCTGATGGTGACGTGCCCACGACTTCCCAGTACTCACGGCAGGATGGCCACCGCCGCAGAACCGGATGGCAGTCCACTGTTTTCCCCAGCTAGACTGAGGCAGAGCTGGTGAACTGCAGCTTTGGCCATGCCATAGCCAACCATACCTGCAGGGGGAGCACAAGAGCTGTGAAGGGGATCACAGGCGACAGCCAAACAAACACGAGTTCACCCCCTAAGCCAAAGCTTTGCAAAAGGATCGCTCATTACCGGGCAGAATATGGACAGGCAGGACATTAACGAGTAATCAGAGCTCAGCGACAGTGCCGTTGTGAACGGTGAAGGTAGATACCCTGAATGTTAAAATGATTTACATTCCAAAAGTTCCCAACCATAACACAACAAAGCTAAAGTGTATATATACAAGCATACAGCAGATGTGTAGCACTGTTTCTAATTTTCAACAGGAGGGAAACAGCCGTAACGACATCGGTTGCTTAAGCTCCGCCTCCTACTGGCGCAGCAACCTGGAATCAATTACCGGCAAGCTCAGTTTCAGTTACAGTTTACCCTCTGGGTAACATATTTCTAATGACCTAACAATGCAGACAAAGAACTACCCTTATCCGACTGACCAATGAGATTGAGGGGCGAGGCACACATTCCACACTTCAGTTTTTAATATTAGGTTACAGATATGGGATTCATGTATATTTGTAACCTTATACTTGATATAGATTTATATACTTAAATGAAAATGAGGACAAAAAGTGATACACACTATGACAAGCTTTTATAAAAACGTATAAAGTGTTGCAAAACAGTTGTAAGAGTTTTACCTGTGGAATTATCAAATGATAAATTCTATTGTTACAATATGAAGGAAAACAATAAGTTAAAATTGTGTGTAGGATTTTGGAGTGGAATAAGCACCATATGTTACATATTTTAATCCAGCTATGAATCTCAAATGTTTTGTAAACAGTGAGTTCTGTTTAATAAAATACTCATTCCACAGTTTTGCGTGCAAATATAGCTATTTATTTATTTAAAAATAATGAATAATCTCATTACACTTCACAACCCTTCAATAAAAAAGTGAGAAAGGAATATGGAAGGATGAATTTCACATTTATGACAATTCCCGGTATAAAATTATGCGATGCAGATACTGAAAGCAAGTAATTTAGATTCACAGTTTTTAAATTTCCTGGAAAACGACAAGGGCCTTCTCTGTCTGTTTACACAAGCTCATTTGCTCAGCCTGTTTAGTCAGTGCGGATGTCAGTAACCTTCAACCTCACAAAAGAAATGGCCTAGATTTTTAAAATCCTGCCTCACTTATAACCAGGGCTGCATATAACTGGTACGCAAGTACGCATTCACCTTTAAAACCAATACATGCGGCAATCGATTGCCGTGACAGTGCAAATGCGGACGTATTTTATGTGCATTTGCGCTGATATGACTAGAAATTACCGTGCATTTTAACCTCTATACCGCAAATGAAGTACGAATTAGCATATACAGGTTAGAAGAATTTTTTACGCACACGCGTAATTGAGTTTTATTACATTAATAAATTTATCTTACCAGGAGTTCCCTCGAGACAGGCCCTAGCACCTGACAAGGTTAAAAGACCCCCATCCTTCAGGTGTTTGGTGGCCAAATGACTGGAGATGGTTGATGTCCAAACACTCTGCTTCCACATCAGGTCGCTGTTTTTGTACAACGCTTGAGAAAACAGGACAGGAAGCAGAATAAGTGATGTGACACATCAGCCTGAAGATCTGGCCACCAAAGGTCAATAATAAAAGATGATTTGCAGAAGGCACCTCTGAAGTACATTCTCAGCTGTGCTGTGGATCTACAGCATCAGGTCTTGTCTAGGGTTACAAGCACTGGTTAGATGTTCCAGTCCTCCTGATCAGGGCAACTTACCTTTGGCCTTAGCGCTCCCTCCTGCCCACCCTCCTGCCACACAGAGAATGGCGTCCACCTTATTCCCTCCCAGCAACTGAGACACATCGGCTGTCACCTGTTGCAAGGGATTATAATGTGCCCCAGCACATGGAGATATAAAGCAAAGCAATTCTTTATGTTTTAGCTATTAGCACACACGCTCCTTTTTAAAACTGGAAGGCAGATCGATGGTAAGAAATCGAATATTATTTTACGATCGTCGGTTGCTGATTTGGATTTTATGTCAAAATGCAAGACAGTTAACTATCAAGGTTGGATACGTGAAAAGGCTGCCCAACCTGCTCGGCTTGCTCAGGGAAAGAGTCCGTCAGCTTGACAAGCACGTTGGCGTTTGCCTCTTCGTTAGCGGCCACATCCACGCAGGCTACCCACTTAAAAAAATAGGAGATTGATGCAAATGAACACACCATGCACACTGTGCAACTTACACACTAAACGGGTCTGTCACCAAGTGCATTAGATTTCTGCCGATTCTAAAGTACAACTAATCAGGCACTTCAGCAGCATTGTTTGATTTGCTGCAATTTAAATGAAATATAGGAAGTAAAATTACTACATAAAAATAAAAAAATTGCAACATAAGTAAAATAATGACGAGCGAAAGGATTTTTTCTACTCTGACTCACCCAGCTTTTAGATTTAAAATACTGCACGCACGCAGAGCCGAGAGCCCCTCTTCCTCCGTAGACGATGACTCGATGGGCTTCAGCAGCTGCCATTCCCACCTAGACCTTCTTCATTCACAGGCACCACAATTAAATGCGCAGCACCCGTCTCACCCACCAGCAGGACCTGGCCGCAGCTCTGACTCACGCATGCGTGCTGGACCCGCGCACTCACCCACAAGAACGACCTGCCCGTAGCTTCGGCTCACGCATGCGTGCTGGACCCGCGCACTCACCCACAAAAACGACCTGCCCGTAGCTTCGGCTCACGCATGCGTGCTGGACCAGCGCACTCACCCACGTGTGCACGTCATCCTACGAACTTGGGGCATTCATGTTTGTAGTTTTCTGAGTATCGGTTTATTTAAGAACTGTACTTTTTTAGTTGTCCTGTCTGCTTATCAATACATGTTATTTTATACGCATATCAACTCAAATTAATAGTTAAAATGTGGTAAGATGGCACTGTTTATAAAACGCCTATACAGAAAGGTAATTAAATAATGAAGATTAACGGAGAATATTATTGTGAACATAATAATATGAACATACAAGTAAATATAAAGCTGTAAATGCAAAATATAATACGTAAAATACATTCTATTGTAAGAGGCTTTTTGTATAAAATTGCTTGTCCTTATGATGTAACCCAAATTACCTTCCTTTAAATGATGTGTTCTCGATGTTTTGTTTTCTGAAACCAAAATGCCAAACATGTATTAAATATTTTTAAAAGATATTCTTAATATTTTTTTGTAAGCTGATTTCCGTTGCGATTCTGCGGCAGCAGCTTATTGCCTGTCCCCAGGCGCAATTTGCTCTGTGCGTCATTAATCCCGATCTTGCGCCCTGCGCGTATACTCTCCGCAGCCTTGTACTTTGTGGTCCGGAAGAATTGCTCTCCACGCTGGTGAATGACCTTTGCAAAGCATGAATGCCATGCTGCAACATGTGTCACAGGTCATCCGCATAACTGGCGACTCTTTAAAACATATCTGTAAATTCGGGGAATTGGATGAGATAGTTTTAGTGTTATTCTCAATGTCAGTTCCCAGCGCATTTAACCCAGTTGATTAAAAATGGGAGGAGGAGCTCTTAGACTATTGGATGGAATACAGGGGTTAGAATTTCCCTCAGCCACAAGATCCCTCTTCGGATAGACTCCATCTCTAGGTCTCACAGTGGCGTATACACAGTTTTAGCTGTTTTTTCATTTTTATCCTTGTTAATTTAAACAACAGCACTGCAATGTTCTTAAGAAAACATTGAAAAAAGGATCTTTAGGACAACGGTGCAGGAATGCCAAACACTGGCGGCACATTGCATCATATTACACCCAAGCAACATGTGGTCAGGCTTTCATAAACAATGAAATGCCCGAGATCTGGAAGAAGATCACGTTTTCCTTCGCCTCTCTGCTCAACATTGCCTCAGTTGTTCTAACAGTTGTGGCGCTTTCGACTGAGAAGTGGGTGATTGGGAAAATCCTATGCCGAACCGGTGCTGATCTGGTCAACGCGTCAGATCCTGAACTGGAGAAGTTTATCGGTGACATATATTTTGGGCTGTTCCAAGGGGGCAAAACATGGAAATGTGGTCTGGGAAGCAGACAGTCCAAAATCTACAGTAAGTTATTTGTTGTAATTTTATGCAATGTGTACCAGTACATTATCTAGTCATTTTAATTTGCTATTGTTATTGATTGACAATTTCAGTTGTGATGGCTGCTAACTGAAAAGACATTCTAAAGAATAATTATTCTTGAAATGGAAAGAATTTGGTGATCGTTACAACATCTATAACATATAATATCACGTGCTATTATTTGCATAATAAGAAAGTCACAAATCTAGCAACATGTTGACCGTATCGATAACCATTACACTAAAGTATGTGTGACATTGTGTGCTTTTTTTCAGTATTCCCAAGGCTTGTGAAGAAGTTGAATGGTGGCCTTCACCTGATTATCATCTTATTCCTTTTTGTTGCCATTGGTTTTTCATTTGTAAGTTTAGCATTCTGCATTTATAATGCACGAAAAATCCCATATCAATCTATTAAAGGGCCTCCAGGACTATACTTGTGGAATTTTATTTCAGGTATGTGAACCAATATAAATGTTTGTTTTCCCGGCCAAAATCTTATGTCAAAACATCAAACCACTGCAGAAACGCCCTCATGCAATACAGCAGAGGAGCGGTTGTGTTCTAACCCCCTTAAATGGCTAATCACAGAAAGGTTTTATAGCTGTTTCTGCTCTTTCCAGGTGCCTTTGCAATGTTTGGTGTCATCTGCTTCATTGCAGCTGTAAAGCAGCACTGTCTCACGGAGAGAGTGGCGAACTTCAGGGAGGACATCTTTCAATTTGTTGTTCTGGAGGAAGAATACGACTTCTCATTCTGGCTGTGTGTGGCCAGTGCTGCAACTCACGGGACAAATTTTATTGTGGTAGCCATGAGCAAAATACATTTTCCCAAAATACAAACTAAGAAGGCAGATGAACCAAGTGTTACAGCTGAAGACTTCTTATACTGAGATTGGATACAAGTATAAATAAGAAGGCTGGACTAGGAAAGCTCATGGGAATCAGCAGTATTCTGATTTTATTAGATATGTTTCTGTGTATACGTTACAGGCCAGAAGTCCCCCCCCCCCTTAGATTTTTAAGAAAATAAATGATACACTGCTTTGTTAAACGTTCATTACAAGAAAATATCCTAAATACTTAAAACAAATGTAACTGACTGTTATTCATTATTTTATAGCTTGTAGTAACAAATTATTTAGCTACATAGACTGAAAGTATTGGTTTTGAAGAAGACATATCAGGTCTGTCTTTAGTGCATTGACATTCACTTTGTGTTGGAATTCTACTTACTAATGTCCGAACCTAATTTGATCTTGGCTTCTCTTTATTGTGTGTTAATAAACTAAATGATAGCCACTTGTCTGCCTTTTCCCAGATCATTTTGCGAGAGGTTTAATGCACCATCTGCTCCTTGTATCTTCTGAGGTGCTGTATCACAACTGATACGTCAGAATTTTTTATACATATTTGCTTTTTTATGTTTGTCCTGCCTAGAAAGGCACAGCTAACAGTTGAACAGAGGGCTCAAATTGAAATTTTGAGTGAAGAACGGCTCTCTCATCGCCAAATAGCCAGAAAGTTAAATGTTTCTAAGCATGGAGTGACCTACTGTATGCAGAGAAAAAGGTTGACAGGAAGCAACAGTGACCAGAAATGGGGCAAGGAAAGTGACATCAACGGCTGAAGACCAACACTTGTTTGTGATGTGCAAAAGAAATCGGAATATGACCTCAGAGGTCTGAGGGCTGTGATTAATTTGAACAGAGGGATACCAGTATCTTAACACAGTCAAGCAAAGACTGAGAGCAGCTGAACTGCATGGACGGTTTGCTGCCAGAAAACCTTTACTTTGTGGTGTTAGCAAGAAAAAGAGACTATAGGCTAAACAAGCCAAACACTGGAGTATTCAGGACTGAGAACAGGTCTTGTGGATGGATGAAAGTCCATCCATGGGAAGAGTTGGAAGTTTAAAGTGAACATCTAGCAAATGAGACAGAACAGTTTGCATGCATGAAAAGGTGCTTGGAGGGTTTGGACACAAGATATTTACAAAAATTGCTGGAACGGATGCTGTGAATCTGTGCTGCTGTGATAAAGGCAAGCAGTGGTTATTTTGATGAAACTCATACTGAGTCATAGTACTAATATTTTCTTGTAATAAAGTTTGAAAAATCAGTGTATAGGAGGGTGGGCCCAAACATCTGACCTATAGTGTATGTTTTAGTCATGCATTGTATCAGCATGATTCTACAATATCACAATTACTTCTTCAGAAATTTAATTTTACATAAAAGTAAATATTCTATGTTAAGGCCTGTCAAATAATGTAATATGATAAAATGTACATTAAAAATGAAAGTTCCAATATCCCAATCTTACAACAGCCTTTAATTTGTAGTGAAACAGGCATTAAAGGCTCATAAAACAGGTTTACAGCACATAAAAGTCTGCTTAAGAATGTAAGCCTATGCCAATTACTATGTTTGGATTTTGAACAAGGTAAAATATGTGTACCTATAATGCTATGGTGGTCATTTTGCAAGGACCCCTAACAACGTGTGTCGCTTTTTGATGACGTGAGAGAACGGTGCGTTTTACGATCTCTGTAGCGTAGGACACGTGGTTACGTGTCTATCGATCAAAAAATTTTAATTCCTTTTCGTGTTAAAGTATTATACAAATGATAATGATTTCCTTTAGAAAAAGAATATTAACTGCGATATTCAGGCACGACTGTAGAGGTTTTTCCATATCGCGAAACACAAAGGCAGAGAAAAAAGTAAGTTTAATTATCCAGATATTTTGTAGTAAGATAACATAGTTAAAAAGTAGAGTTCGGTATTTTACTGTAGTTACCTACCTGTGTACCAGTAGTCAGGTAGTGAGTTTCGATGGCCACGTTATCTATCTGATTGGTTTGCGTTTTGTGTATGTTTAGAACCTGAAGTAAGTCTTAAAATGTAAAATCAAAATGATTTCAGTGTCATGCTGGTACAGAAAATGGATGGATAGAAAGCATAAAGTAAGTAGTACTTGAATCACACAAAATTATATTTATAGGGCTTGGTCCTTGGCGTGTACGAAAAAGAAAAAGAAGATGAAAATCTGCGGTTCACGGAGGCTGCCGAAAGCTTTGACAGATCGCTCTCTGGAAGGCTGAGAGAGCTGTTATCGACGTGAGTTAATACCATCCTCACAATTACGTTTGAATGATTTATCCAGATGTCTTGATGGTCTTACCAGAATTGTTGTCTTTTAGATCTGGACCACCTCTCAAAAAAGGAAAAAGCCGAGTATTTTATGGAATTCATGAGGTATACAATAAGTCGTTTCTAATCAAGCATTTTACTTTACGTCTGTTATGTTTTTGTCTACGGTATTTTTAAAACTGCAAATGCAGTGTTTCTCTACAGAAATGTTCACGTTAGAGTTCAACCTAGATAAACTTTGAAAATGAAGTATTTGAATGTTACATATATTTACCACGTTTACATTTATTTTAGGAATTCCCCAGTGTGGTTGTTGTAGGGCTCGGTAAAAATGCTCCAGGAATTTGCGATAAGGAGAATTGGGACATCTCCAAAGAGAATATTCGAGCTGCTGTTTCAGGTATTATTATTATTCTGAAATATTTTAGCCGACCTGTCCACTGTGAAATTGCACCGTATTTAAAGTGCGTGTACGTGTTTGTATATATGTGTAGCCCTATGCACCGCGGTTGTGGAATGGAATTTCATTTCATTATACTGCCATGTGTAGGTAATATGAGAGTAAAGTTCACTTGGCTTGACTTGTCTGTCTGTGGGGTGTCATTGCAGCTTAGTGGGTAGCCCAGTTTTGTCACACCTCCATGGTTACAGGGTGGTTTCCTCTAGATGCTTTGATCTACTGCAGTGTATGGACATTGTCTGGTGAATTGGTGTCCCCAAGTTGACCTTTGCATTTACCGGAGCGTGTACAATATAGGAGGCCCAGTAGAAGACTGGCACTCCATCATGGTGCCCCCTGCCCAGTTAGTGCCTGGAACAGGTTCTGGATGAACTTTTAGGATTGACTTGTATAATTATTTAAATGTCAGTTAGGAGGTATGCTTGCCTAGGAGGCTGGCTTCAGAAAGCATGAGAGCAAATCCAGCTAGGGGTGACATAGAATCTGCAGATGACTGAGGGGCCTTCCTGGTTGTGTCAGCTGGCTGCAGGGTTCTGCAAGACCTGGAAGTCCCACTGGTGGAGGTGGACCCCTGCAGAGATGCTCAGGCGGCTGCGGAGGGAGCTGTACTCGGCCTCTTCGAATACGACGAGTTTAAGCAGAAGAAAAAGTTTGTGGTCAAAACTCGGCTACATGGCAAGTAAGTTCATATAATTTAAATGAGTGTTTCCTAAGCCGGTGCTTGGGGACCCACACACAGTCCACATTTTAGCTCAGGAACTGGGAGGGAGCAAAAACGTGGCCTGGGGATCCCGAAGGGCCAGATTGGGAAATATTGCTATAGATCACACAGTCAGTACCTGCTGTCGAGGTTAAATCGTATGTGAATGAAAACTTGGGTTCTTTTTTAACATGTTTAACATACTCTCAGGTTTACCATCACTCGATTAAAAGCTACAGTAGCGTTTTTCATCCTATATCCTATAGCCGGGTGTTTCCCAATCTCAGTTCCTGGTAGGGAGCAATAATGTGGACTGTCTGGCAGGGAACTGGGAGGGAGCAAAAACATGGACCGACTGTGGGTCCCCAAGGACCAGATTGGGAAACTGATTTAAAGGATTAATGCAGTATTAGTAGTAGTATTAGTAGTAACAGTATTATTAGAAATACAGCTGGTCTTTGGAACAAACTTCGCTCCAGAAGGCTGGTCGAGTTGTGATTTGGTCAAGATGCAAGTCGAATTTCCCCATAAAAAAAGTAAATGAATTTAATCTGTACCAGACCCCCAAATGATTGACTATTTAAGCTTATCTACCCACCTAACTAATGATAAAAAAGCATTAATAATCAATAAAAAAAACTAATACACACATGAAAAAGAACACATACAAAAGCAATAAACATGAAATCAATGACGATTTCTGAAGACGTTACCTGTATTGAGGTGAGCTGATGGCAAACTGGAAATGGCAGGTGGAGAGGAAGAGGGGTGGGGGGGTTAGTGTTTGGAAGGGGAGACGTGTCTCGATCCAAGTTTAGCAGGTCTGTGTTATTCTGTCGTGTTCCGAGTTCTCAGTCAAGTTACGGCTTACCTTTTCGGGGTCTGAATTGGTAGAGCTTAACACGTCTCGACCCATACAACTTCTAGCAGGAACTGTCAAGCTGCAAGATTTTGGTCGAGGTACGCGTCGAAAAAAATGTGACAGACCCATTCCACGTCCGAGTTACGAGGCACTCGAGTTGCAAGGTTCTGCTGTATTTGAAATGTGTTGCATTGAAGCATGAAGCGTTTGCTAACTTTCTATTTTTGGTTAAAATGTTTTGTCTCTTACATCTGATAAAGTGTATATTCTGTCTAGCTCTGACACTGCCGCTTGGGAAAGAGGAGTTTTATATGGAGAAGGACAGAATCTGGCAAGAAGGCTGATGGAAGCCCCGGCCAATCACATGACCCCAAAGCTCTTCGCTGATACTATAGAGCAGAAGCTTGCATCTCTGTCGGACAAGGTCACCATTTATAAGAGGTAGACTTATTGATGTCATCTGTTTGTTTTTCCTGGACAAAGTAGATTTGTAGGTTTCAAATCTTGTCTTGTGTCTGCAGAGAAAAGTAATCAGAATTGTTTAAAATGTAAACCGGTATTTAAAGATAATCTTTATTGTCATTGTCACTTGGACAACCAAATTGAAAATGCAATTCGACTCAATGTCAGGCATAAAAAGAGTAATAAAATATAACAAATATACATATTGCACTGAATACTGCATTGACTATACAGATTGCACTGAATATACAGACTGCACTTACGGAATGTAAAAAATTAACCGTTATGTTTTGCATTTAAAGCTATGATTGCTTTGGGATTTATATTTATATATATTTATAAATGGTATTAACTTAGGAGCGTATTTAAGTATGATGGATAAAGTACAGTCATCCACTCATCATTTAATCCCACTGCTATTTTGTTTTGTAATTTTTAATGTGAAGTGCTTGGTGATGAAGTTATGGCCTTAATAATACTGATAATGCTGGTTTTACCGTAGACCTGAGTCTTGGATTGAGGAGCAGCAGATGGGGGCTTTCTTAAGTGTGTCGAAAGGCTCGGATGAACCGCCGATCTTTCTGGAACTTCACTACAACGGAAGCCCGGACACCAGCCAGCCTCCCCTTGTTTTAGTAGGGAAGGGAATAACCTTTGATAGGTAATGTGCTAGTTAGCAGTTGTTTTTTTTCCTTTGGCATGCAAGTAAGTAAAATGGACATTTTTACACCTTTTACAGACAAGGTCACAAAGTGCTTTTACAGCAAATCAAATGTTAAAACAGACGAACAATAAAGGGGACAATAGACAGGAACATAGACAATAAGCAGCTGTCTGAGTACAATGCCTCTAGTTACGCTTCAAATCAGCACATAGCTGTCCAGATGGAAAATCACACAGTATAATAGAAGGAATAACAGCAACTTAAGTGCAACAACAATCAGTGTGTGGCTCAATGGGCTAAGCCTCTGTGCCTGTAATCAGAAGGTCACTGGTTCAAACCCAGCCTCAGCATGTCTGCGGGTCCTTGAGCAAGGCCCTTAACCCCCAGCTCCCTGGGCGCTGCTACAGGTGGCTGCCCTTCGCAGACAACAACTCTACAAAGAGCAAGGTGAGGGACATATAAAGACATATTTCCCCGCGGGGATCAATAAAGTATCAATTATTATTATTATTATTACAATCCATTAGAAGCTTTTATTAGCAGAAATGTCTTAAGTCACTTTTTAAAAGACTCCACACTGTCCATACTTCTCTAAGATAGTGGCACTGCATTTCACAAAGTTGAGGAAAGAAATCCCAAAGCTCGAGTTTTCAGGTGGGTATGTGGGATGATGGGTAACGGTGTTTGATGCTCACCCACAGCGGCGGAATCTCCCTGAAGCCTTCCACAAACATGGACGCCATGAGAGCGGACATGGGTGGTGCTGCCACCGTGTGTTCATCCATTGTAACTGCCGCTGCCTTGAAGCTTCCCGTGAACATCGTTGGTGAGTTCCTCAATTCCTCAAGTACTAAAAACAAACACTACATGGTGCGAAACATACTTAAAACATTAGGTGTTCTACTGCATGGACGTTGTAGTTCCCACAAAGACTGTGCGCTGATTCCCTAATAATAAACCTTGGGTGACCAGGGATATCAAAAATCTCCTTAATAAGAAGAAGAGGGCGTTTAAGGATGGTGACTTAACTGAACTAAGGCGTGTGCAGAAGGAGCTCAATGAGCGTCTGAAAGAGGCAAAGGAGTCTTACAGGAGGAAGGTTGAAAGGAAATTGGAAGAAAACAACATGGAAGAGGTATGGAAGGGGATGAAGCGGATTACAGGATGCGGGAAAAACAGCACCAGGGCAGAGTGTGGGTGATGTGGCTGGAGCAAATCAGCTAAATTACTTCTATAACCGTTTTGATGACTCTGCCACTACTGTCACTACTGCTAATGGCCTTGCCACTGTAACTGCAGCAGTGACCACCCCAACACATCCCCCATTGCCTGCTGGCTGTACAGCGAGCAACCCAACACCTCCATCCACCACCTGGGACATTTCACTGGACACTGATTGCTGGGCGTTGTCTGCTGACGTCTCTGCCATCGTACTCACACCTCCATTGCCAACCTGTGATGTTCCTGTGAACTGCTGGGCAGTGTCTGCTGATGAGTCTGCTGATGGAACAGCCATCAAACCCACACCTCCTTTGCCAACCAGTGACATTCCACTGCAAATTCCCCCTCCCCCACGTCGCTGCTACCAGGCTCTGCAAGTGTCCCCTCCCCCTCACTATCACCGTAGACCAGGTAAGGAGAGAGTTGAAGAGGCTGAAACCTAGAGCTGCTGGGCCAGGTGGCATCTGTGCAAGGTTGCTGAAGGTCTGTGCTGTGGAACTGGGGGAGCCACTCCAACATGTCTTCAACTTGAGTCTGCGTCTGGGGAGGGTACCTACACTAT
>JAODKC010000053.1:1136153-1153367 GCA_026777985.1 Mormyrops attenuatus | reverse complement strand
ACCAAATACTTATTTTCCACCATAATTTGCAAATAAATTCTTTAAAAATCAGACAATGTGATTTTCTGGATTTTTTTCCCCCCGTTTCGTCTCCCATAGTTGAGGTATACCTATGATGAAAATTACAGGCCTCTCCTCTTTGAGTGGGAGAACTTGCACAATTGGTGGCTGACTACATACGTTTTTGCCCCACTGGGATATGCCACTGCAATTGGCATTCACACGCTAAAATCTATAGTTTTAAAATGGGGCTCTTATTATTGGGTGGCTTCATTTAAAATTAAATTAAGGGTGGTTTTCTGTCAACAGAAGAGGTAACAAGTCCACAAAGGCAGTTTCAAAGCAGACAAAAAGAAAGGGGCCAGTGACATTCACTTCTGGAAGTGAAGATGACAAGCCAGACAGAAGAAAGAAACCCAGATCTGGATCAGAACAAGGAAAGACAAGTGAGAACATGAGAAGTGAAAAATGTGTGAAGTAAGATTTTTTTTTTTCTACTTGCATGTTCTCGTGCAATTCAATAAATTTAGCACTTATCAGATGGCCTTCCACACTGGGTCGTTATATTTGTGAAAAGAACATTCAGCTTCGTCTTCTTTCCTCCTTAAGGTCTAGTAATGGTGGTGGTCTACCTTCAGACTTAGGAAGGTTTGTCACTGATCGAAGAAGAATGAGTTTTGAAAAAAACAATGGTGCAAAGGTAAAAAGAATGAAGACAAATCCAACCGTAAGAAATGTCACTTTCATGTCTTGCTTAAATTATCTGTAGAAGTGCGTTCATCTTTGCAATGTTTTTGTTGTCTTTGCTCATTCACTGTGTTCTGAATCTTTCTCCTATAGGCCTGTATCTTTAACAGCAGCCTTGATTCAACTAATGACTTTGTGAACAGCCCACACTTTCCTCCTCAACGTGTTGCTACAAGGAAGGCCTCTCTACAAAAACATGACAAGTTTTTGCACAGTACAAAATCTGGAATTGACTGTGCATTCTCAAACTTTAGCCATACAGAAAATATTACAAAGAACGTATCGATGGGTAGGACAGCTGATGGAACATCCAAAAGCTGTTCTAAAAAGCCCTTGCTGTCCAGTACCCCATCTCTTTCGCATAAACTTAATTACAGGCATTGTGACCCCTCTATCAGTAAAATATCCTTCAACAATGATGAGGAAGATGATGCTCTAAGGTCCAATGTGGAATCTGCCAGGAGCCTTGCATTAAGCAAACCACCACAGTTGCAAAACTCAGAGCATGCAAGCCTTATTGAAATAGCTAGAGAAATGCGTAACTCTCAGAAAAACAGCACAGCTTCCCAGCACGGCAATAAACGTTCTCATGTTGAAAACAGAGTTGAAGATAAAGGTGAAACACAGGGACGTTTATTAGAAACCGATTTTTCTGTGGAGTCTGGCGAAGAGTGTAATTTTGTGTCTGTTAACACTCATATAGATTCTCTTGTCTCGAATCTGAAAGAAACATGCAGAACCTTGAAGCCTAATGTATGTTTAGAAGGAATTGATGTCTCAAATTTCCATCTAAGTCACATCTCAAATGAGGGAGAAGTGTACTTCACATCCAGTGATTGTGAGATGGATTTTAGTTGCAATCAGTCTGGAAGCAAATTGGAATTATTAAGAAAGGAAGACTGTACTAATATGAGTAATGCATGTCAGACTGAGGTTAATGAGGTACATATTAAAAGATTGAAGTTGGAGTTAAATGATTTGAAAAACAAAGAGAACTCCCCTGTGGTAAACATATCAAAATCCACTAATTCGTTGTCTAACCGTGAGCTTCAAAGTGAAGGGGTAGATGATTTGGAGCCCTCCTATAACTTAAACGGTGTTTCTGACTGTCACAAACGAGCAAATGGACACCTAGTTGCTGAATACAGCTTGGACCTATTTGCTGAAATGGTACAAGAAGATAGAAGTGAGCCTTGCCGAGGCATTTTACCTCCAGTAGGAGATTCCCAAATGCCAAGTGGTGGTTCTCTGTCAGCGGTGTCACTTGAGGCTATTTTGAAAGAGAGATGCATTTCTCTACAGCCCACTGTAAAACTCAAATGTCTTGACCTTTCCGAGTACAACCATAACAGCAGAGGCTCACAAGCTGAAGATAGGTGTAGAATCAAAGCTAAGTGCAGTTTTAAGGAGAAAGACAATTGCATGGTAAAGGTTTCAGGTATTGAGGCAGAGATGTTGGTTGATTGCTCTGAAGCGGAAGTGGGACATGAGCTGAACAGCAGAGATTTCCAGCTCCGCAGGAAATTGAGTTCCATGTTTACTTCAAGTACTGCTAAAGTGGAAAGTTTTTTTGATTCTCCCCCTGGTGGTAAAAGGGATGTTAGTACATTGAGAGTTCAAGACCCTGGCAAGGGCAAGCAGGGAACAGGAAGAAAAGCTTGTGTCAGTGGTTTGAGTGTGAGCAGATGGACCAGGAAAAGTCATCAGGAGCCGAAGCAAAGCCTTACAGAGTCACTCCTGTCAATGACCCAAGATCACCCCTCTGATCCCAAGTTTGGACTTAACAGGAAATGTTTTGTAAGTGTACTATATTATATAATGTATCTCAAGTAATCAGGACATGCTTTTTTTAAGTTTAAGAAATTGATTTAGACTAATGCCAATTTTGGTTGCTTTTTGCTGCTGGATCAAACCTCTTTTTATTTTATTGAAAAAAAAAAAATGTCTTTTTCCAGGATACGATGAACAGCAAGTTTCACGGTACCAGTGATCCCGGAACATCCATGCACTCTGAGTCCATGAGTGTATCATTGCTTTTGGCCGGCCTGGGTCCAGATTGCCTGACCACTCATACCTGGAGCAGACTTAAAGCAGCTCTGTCGGTTCATAAGAAGAAAAAGGGTAGGGAGTAGTAACCATAACAATGTCTGTCTTCAGAACTGTCACTTCCTTATTAAGTATTTTTTCAATGTAGTTTTATGCAAGGGTTTGTTGAATGTTCTATTTTTACATGTTAAATTGACTCCCTCTGTCTCTCTCATTCTGTTGCAGCCTTTCTCACACCCAAAAGGCGGCTTCTTTCCGACAACCAGTCCAGTGAATCTGAGTTGCTGGACGTGAGCAGGGATTTTTTGACTGCTGGGTGCTCCCCGTATTCTAATCTTGTGACGTCGCCACAGCTGAAAAGTGCAGAGGGCACCCATTTGGTGAGCATCTATATTCATAACTGCCCCCACTCCTGTCTCGAAGCGAATGCAAGCAAGCATTTCATATTCTTCAATCTGAATGTGGAGAGGACTCACAATTGATATCATTTGATATCATGTTGTTTCCCCCCTCCCTCCCTCAAGTTTATTAGAAAATCTGCTTATACTAGCAACTGCTTTAAAGTCACTCAATTAGTTGAGTTTTATGGCACAAACGTTTTTTTTTTTTAATGTTCAGTGGAAAGTAGTACACAATTATACATGTTCTCTGACTCTTGCATTCTGGGATTGGCCCTGGATCTAATTTGATAGTTACTGAAAATGGATGGTTTCAGGTCAGGTTCAAGTTTTTGTGGTGCTATTGCTTTTACTGGTCTGGGTCATAGGTAGGGTGCGTATCTCGTGCAGCGAAGGCCCCCAGACTAATTTGTACAAACCTAGTAAAACTTTTGAGCAGAGGTGGACATTTCAGGTCCAGAAAGTAAAAATCCAAACCAGGATTTTGTTTCAACCAACCAGTTGAGTACTATTTGACTGTGACTCTTTATACACAGTCAAATAGTACTCAGCTGATTGGTTGAAACAAAATCCTGTTTTGGATTTTTACTTTCTGGACCTGAAATGTCCGCCTCTGCATTTGAGTGTATTGATGGTACAGCAGTGGTAACTATCAGGGTGTAACCTCTGACACTCTTGTTTAGGACATCACAGACGCAGAAAAAGTTTACCAAGAGTGCCAGCAGGAAGGCTCAATTACTTTTGAAGAGTGCATTTCACCACACAAAATGAAGCAGTGCAAGAAGATTGGTGAGGGTACATTTGGAGAAGTGTTTTCAACTATCGGGGACTCCATGGAAACTGTGGCATTGAAGGTAGGTCCTCCGCTCATTTCCTCCCCAATACTACACACTAGAAGCTCCAGCTCTGAACATGGCTGTGTTTGGATCTATTCAACAGATAATTCCCATTGAGGGCAACCAGAAAGTGAATGGAGAAGACCAGAAGACATTTGGTGAAGTGCTTCACGAAATAATTATTTCAAAGTGTGTTCATTTTCTTGTTCTATTAAAGATAAAGGGAATAAATTTATCCAGTTTTGAATGCTGAAATATTCCAGGTATTGAAAATTCGCTAGATTGTTGTTCGTAAAGAACTTTATAACATGAAATGTTTTTTTTCCCCAGAGAGCTTAGTAGCCTGGATGAACGAGAAGCGAACCAAACAAAAGGTTTTATAGGACTGAAAAAGTAAGTCATTTTTAAAATTCTTGTTGGATTGTGAATTTCCAGCAATTCCGAATAAATATAGTGAAAAGGTGGAATTCATGCTTAAAGGTGTTGTTTTAGCTTACACTGTGTGCGTGGATCTTACCCTGAGTTACTACTCAAAGCCTGGGACAAGTTTCACAAGCAGAGAGTATCGGAGAATGACCGTCCTGGTAAGCTTTCGCCAAATGCCTTCCTGATGTGAAATGGTATTCGTACTGCCAGTGAATTTTTGTCGGAGGGTAAATATTTGATTCCATATTGTCAGATTTCTTTGGGGAGGATCAGCTCTTTCTCATCCTGGAATTTGAATTTGGTGGTAGCGATCTGGAGAGCATGAACGGCAAGGTAGTATTACAATTCCATGTTTTCCCACACAGTAATGTTTTGCTGTTCGTGTTTTTCACTATAAATTTTGTTTACGAAGAAAATGGTTTTATGGGGATTTTTAAATATTTAATTCTTCTAAATATTTTTTTTCTAAAATATCGCCAGATTTCATCTCTGGCTCATGCCAAAAGCATTCTACATCAAGTCACAGCTGCTCTTGCTGTAGCTGAACAAGCCCTGTGTTTTGAGCACAGGTAAGGACATAGTACTTGTGTGTGTGTGTGTGTGTGTGTGTGCGTGTGTGGCCCCCCCCCCGCCCTTCCCGTCATAATGTACGCTTACAAAGGGATGTATTTAAGTAGTTAACATGGACTCTTGAGAATGTATCAGATTTGTTAAATGCGATATCAATGCCAAGCCTTAATTGCATTGTGTGATGGTAACTGAAAGTTTTCCCCCCATAAGGGATTTGCACTGGGGTAATGTCCTAGTGAAGACCACCAAGGAGAAGGAATGGACATTCATGCTGAATGGGGTGCCACACACATTTGAAACCAAAGGAGTCCTTGTCAACATCATTGACTACTCCTTATCAAGACTTGAAATAGGTCAGTGCTCCTACCTCTTTCTGGAAATGGTAAAAAAAAGTTATGACTGGAAAACGTTTTGTAAACCTAATCTGAATTGGAACAAACACAGGTAGAAACTTGAGATTTCATTTATAGATGATCTGACAGTCTCCTGTGACATTTCTGCTGATGAGGAACTCTTCATGGGGAAGGGCGACTATCAGTTTGACATTTATCGCAAGATGCGGGAGGAGAACAAGTGAGTTTAGATTGGATTAGATTTGTGATGCAATATGACTTTGCTGGTTAGTTTAATATTAGATACTATGTTTCATTTTTTTCCAACAGCAATAGCTGGAGTGAATATAACCCACACACAAATGTCCTTTGGCTCCATTACCTGGTGGACAAACTGCTTTCCATGAAATACCAGCAGAAGACACTTTCAAAACCCATGAAGGACCTGAAGAAAAGACTGACTGGGTTCTATAAAGAGGTGCTGGGATTCAACTCTGCAACTAATGTCTTAGAATGCTGCAGTCTGTTTCAGTGACACTGCTGTCCTCTTCAATTGTTCATTTGGTTTTTCCTCAGCTAAAGGTTTAGATATCTAATGTAAATATTTTGAAGAAAATACATTTTCTATTATAAATCCTTCAGCGATTGAGTGATTATTAATAAACCTAATTACATTTTAATAAAACAAAATTTGGAATTTTGTAGGTAGAAAATGTCACATTATACCAAATGTTCTATGCCGTTTAACTTTTACCAAAACTATATCCACTATACAACTATACAACTGCAAGGATATTAGAGAAAATATTCATTTATTTATATATTAATTGCTGATGTGTATTGAATGGGCCTATAGTCATAGCCATTCAAAGCAGTTTCTGGAAGATCAGTCCAATTTTTTGTACAGTTTTGAATTATACAGAGATGAACAGAACAGTGTTTGTGTTTCCATTACCATTGCGTGCCTTCCAGTCTGACATTTTCAACCTTGCTTTCAACCAGCTACATTCAAAAGACTGTCTGAATTCTGTTCTGAAATACTGCCATGGAAAGGTACATAAAAGGGAAGTTTTACACTGCTAATCAAAAATCCCTCTTTGAAATGGTCTTTTTTCAGATATACTGAAAAGGGAAATTTTAAGAGTATATAAATCCCAACATTTCTCAGTGGAGGTCATTTAGTTTGGGTTGTGTTTTCTCAAGTCAGTTTGAAGAGAGCTTTGCAAGAAAATGTTTCTTATTAGTGGTCTTTAGCCCTTGATAGTTCAAACCCCTGTAGGTAGCTGTTGCAAAAATATGACTAAAAAGACCCAATAATAGTTTCTGTTAGGTTAATAGCACAACTTAGGGCTTGACTATTTGCTTGCACTTAAGATGTTTAAGATTTCTTATATATTGCCGTTTTATTTGATTATTTAATGCTGCAGGAAGTAACCTTTTCGCTAAGCTAGCCATGTTGCCATTCTGTCTGCGGCCAGCTATAGCTTCCTGTATGTAATGGAAATGCAAACGAATCCAGCTTAGGTACATTGTTGCTTGACACAAAATTGGAAAAGAGCGTTGGTATAGTGTTTCGCTTTACTGCTTTTGAAATGGATGCTTTCCAGACACTTCTGTTCAAAAGGAGAAGTATTTGGTGAACCACTCCTGTCGCTGGGGGTCCTGCGCATCAGGTCCAGATTCCAGCAGTCTCTGTTCACACGGGTTCCTAAAAGACAGTATGGAGCGTTCGTCGATTTCCCGACAGCATAATCATGAAAATATCAGTGGTTGATATGCAGAACTTACACTGTCAGCTGAATTTGGAAAAGAGATAAAGAGGAAATATTTTAAGAGAAATCTGAATGTACAAACAGTTTGGAAATGTAGCAGAAGCTCCAGTAATTGTGCATTCATACTAAACACATATTAACTGACCTGGGAGGCTGGCTGTAGCTTTCAAGGGCTTGATGTGCCTCCTCCGAGGGCGATCTGCTGTATCTCACCCCCTGTCTGAGTTCTGGGATGAGGGTGGCAGTGCCAGTGGGGGTACCAGTTCGGGACACATTTCGGCCGTACTCGAAACTAGGGGACTTCACAGTCTGGTGGCAGGGAGCCCCTGGCACGGAGTCTGGTATCAGGAAGCCTTTCTCATATAAGGTGAGGTTTGGGACGCTGGTGACTCGAGGTGGCTTCTCCTCCATATTTTTCTTCTTCCCCGATAATGGAAAGTGACTTTGTATCATTATAGGAATGGTGTACCCATTAAACAGAAAGCCAAGTTGTTTATATCTTATTTTTTGAATGTAACTAATACTTTAAACTAGAACACATTAGGTTAAACGTTACAAATGTGAATGTTATCCAGGCCATATTGCTCATTTGAATGTGTAATAGCTTAAAAGTAGAATACAGACGCTCCTCTACTTACGAACGAGTTGCGTTCCGAAAAGCCGTTTGGAGCTTGAAATGTTCGTAAGTTGTTATTCAACATCATTGTAAAGGTACTCAGACCTACATGCATAAGTAAGTATGATATAAAGTCAATACATGTTTTCTTATCCTAAAACACATTACTAATGATACATAAAACAAAAATGGATAATGGATGCACAGAATATTTCGTAATAAAAACAAAGTAAACTTTGATCTCAAGAGAGCACGTCTTACCTATACGCAAGTACAAAGAACTGGGATGCCGGGAGTACGCACGCTATGCTGCTGCGCGGCGGGAGTAGCGACCAGAAGTGGTACTAGGTAGAACTGACGCACAGAACAAAATTTCATGTTGCGAACAGGAAATGGGAGCCCAGCGAACACAATTTGGACTTACAGTCCTCTTTGTTCGTATGTCTGAAAATTCGTAACTAGAGGAGCGTCTGTATTAATTCTGACTGATGAGGTCCAGGGAAATAATTTAAATGACCGCCTGTTTTTTGAATGACAATACTGCAAAATTAAACAGGTTTGCATCTGTGCTTATGTATAAAGTTACCATAGTGTACATTTGAACAACTATGAATTTTGCTCATTCTTTACCAGAATTGGGAATGAGCTGTTTCTAAAAATACTAAAGTTTCTCATTACCCTCAATGTGGGGGTCAAGCTCCCTGGGTGGGGCCTGTTCTCGTAGGCCTTGGCCGCGTTGTCACTGGGCATATGGAGATGTTGCTGTAGCTGATGTCTCTCTTCCTGAAAACATAACCAGAATTTAGTGTTAAATCCCATCTTATCGTAACATCCACCTGCTTATCCGGGGGTGGGGCAGTGATCTGTAGCCAAAACTAAGGCAGATTATACTGCTGGTGTTTGAAACACAATGAACGATGCCTTGGTAAGATTCAAATAAAGACTGAAGTTCTTTAGCATTGACACTAGGTGCCCTAGCCAGCTACTCTGTGTAGCTCAACACTAGGCAATATCTTGTACTTCGACAAACTTTCATAAAATGATTTGCTACAATCTAATTATTTTGCCAGCCTCAGAGCCCCAAATTTGTTAATAGTGATTATTGGATAAGTGCTGAGGTTTTCACATATTTGAATAGCCCACGACAAACATCAATGGAAATGGCTAAGTGGTATGGGGGAAGTACTTACAAGGAGTCGTTTAATTACTTGTTCTCGTTCATTGAGTCTTTCATGTAGTTTTCCAATTACGTGCAGATCTTCAGTTCGGGATTCACGCCCCTTTGATTTCTCATCCTTTTCCCGTAATCTTTACAAAAACAAACAGGAATCCAAATATTTTGGAATTATAAAAATCCCCGCAATACAAAATGAAATAATCTAGTACACAAGGCTCCAGATGAAAATGTTTCTACTTGTTTATGCAAAACTCAAAGATGGAAGACGGCTGAAATATTTATAGCATGAGGTGTTGGCATGTCATGGAAAAGATGGTGATGTTTTAGTTAGTGGAATGTATATAAAAAGTGTGGTACTCTGTTTCCAAGGTGACGATTCTCGCTTGTAGCCGTGTTTGAGCACTGCTGAAGTCCGCCATGATGGACTGAATCGCTTTCCGGTGCTCTCTCTTGAGACAGTCCATCTCCTCATCCCTGGACCTGAGACACAGCCCAAGTGTTAGTCTTGGTTAAACTACTTCTGTGTGCCTTACTGTGAGGACTTACTACCAAATGACTGGCAGACTGGTGCCAAAACAAGCCATAGTTATGGAGAACTAGCTGCAATAACTAACATGAGGGTCTTGATGCTAGTGTTCTGAAGCTTGGTTGACGTGATGGGCATTCCGCTTCCTTCATTTAATGGGCTTCAGCCATCTTTTTTGTGTTTTGTTTGTCAGTTAATATATCTCATTAAATTAACTGCTTGAGACTGTGGGTGACATATACCAGGACCTTTCCATTATGGACTGGACAAGCGCACAGGTGCCGTTCCACATAGCTGCAGCGTTACACGTTATTCAGGGATTATTCTCTATTACATTTATTTAGCAAATGCACTGATCCAGAATAAGCTGCTTTTTTTGAGAAAGTCGGGTTAGACTTAGTCTCTGGGGTGGCTGGGGTTAAAGGCCTTGCTCAAGTGCCCAATGGTTAAATCACTCTGCTGACCCTTAGATTTGAACTAACAACCTTCTGATTACAAGCACAGCATTCTAACCTGCTGAGCCACACATGGTGAACAAAAGAGCTGAAACAAGCAGTTTTCCTTGGCTGTCATAGCTGGGAACTGAGGGGGAGAGAGGAAAAAAAAACGAATGGCTTTACATAACCAGCAAGGCTAATCGGCAGACCTCCTCTGGTGCTGATCCATGCCCTGAATCTGGCAGAGCTCCTGTGTCAGGGTGGCCAGCTGCTCCTTCAGCTCGCTGTTCTCCCGCTTTAGGCCCAGGACCTCGCTATGGCATTCGTCAAGCTGCCTCTCGAAGGCCTGCACCTGGTTCTGCTGCTTGAAGTCCTGAGGCGGGATGGAGGAGCCACACCTGAGTTCAGGTATGCTCTGATACTCAGAGCCATACTGTGATACTCAGAGCTCTGATACTCAGATACTCATACTCTAATGCTCAGACACTCATACTGTATCCTGATACTCAGAGCTAATTGGAGCAGCCACACCTGTGGTATGCTCTGATACTCAGTCATACTCTGATACTCTGATACCCATACTCTAATACTCAGATTCTCTTATCCTGACATTCAGAGCAGGTTGGAGCAGCCACACCTGAGTTCATGTATACTCTGATACTCAGTGTTAGTGTTACAGGAGGATAGCCCCCCAATAAATATTCACCCATAGATGCTATGATTGTCCTATTGTCCTCCCATGCACCTATCCTCTACCCTACAACTGTAGTATAAGAGGCAACACATAATACAACAGCCAATAAAAAATATTCAAATAAAAAGCAATAACCAATAAAGGTATGCCTGAGTAGACCCAGCCCCGCTCACCTGCTGCAGGGCCACCAGCTCTGTGTGCGTGCGCAGCTCTGCCTGCAGGTCCTCCATCTGTTGCATATGCCTCTGCGTGACCTGCTTGCTCCAGTCTGCGTGCTGTTGCGTCAGCTCTGCTTTTTGTCTGTCTGCGGTAGCAGTGAACCACGGAGCATTAGCACCAATGACATCCAATGGAAAGCAAATCATACAGCGAAGTCCACTGGGAAATGTAGTGCCCAGATCATATTAAATCTGGGTCGTAAAAATTAGAACCTTAACGACCACAGGGGGCTGTTTTACTGTCAGCCTGAGCTTTTAATGACTTTATTTAATAGTAACACAATCTGTGTTTTAGTGATAAAACAGCTGCCAGGTATATTTAAAAATAAAAGACCTTGAGAACTGTAGGTGTGCACTGAGTCCTACAAAAACATTTTAAGGTGCCGATTGAAGTCTGACTTAATGGAAGTTAACAAAGATGTTTGTGTTAAAACAGGATCTCTGATTAAATAAAGAGAAAACGGGAACGTAAACTGTAATGCAGGGGAATATCTGTGTGTAACCGGTGATAGACTGGCATCCCATTTAAGGTAGCCCCTTCCTAGTTCGCTGGACTAACTGGGATAGAATCCAGGTTCCAAGTAACCTGTCATTGATGTTCTATTATATTCCCACAATATTGCCTTATTACAGTCCATAAGCATCATAATAAGTTCTAGCCTCTGCTGACCAAATTCCTAAATATTTTTTGTTATACCCACAAATTACAATTACAAACATGTCCTTTCCCAGTGGCTAATAGCTAGCTCGTTTACAATATTAATATCAAGTATCCTGACATCACTCACAACAACAGTATGTGCACAGCAAGACTTTTTAAAGTTTTTGAGCATGTTAAATTACCGGCCAGGTGCATTACGAAGTTTTGAAGAATATTCTGCATAAATGCATGATAAACATAGTACATGTATGAATAGGGTTGTTGAAATGAGGCCATGTTCTTGGAATAGAGCTGAATGTATATGGGGGGGTTGGGCAGCCATTTGACCCCCAGAGGTTTTTTCTCCTCCTTACTTGGGAGTTTTTGGTTCTTCTCCTCCGTTGTCATTCGGCTTTCTTTCTTTCATTTCTTTGTCTTTCCTTTCCCCCGATTTTGTTTTATTCTGTTTTAATGATGTTCTAATGTATCACAACACACCCAAGTAAAGCACCTTGGGCTGAATGTTGTGAAAGGCACTATATAAAAATTAATTCACTCAAATTATTTTTTTTTTTACTCTTTAAGTTTGAAAAATATTCCTAATTGGTAAAACACTATGCAGCACTTGATTGCTCATTAAAAAGGCTCTTCAAAGTACTAGACTGAAGGCAGATGATTCATGAACCAGCCTGGTGATGATGGCGATGGTGACTCTGGTGATATTTCTGCCGCCTCGTGTAACGCCGCGGACGACACTTCGCACATCGGCCACATTTCCGCGCCATCTGATCCCCCGAATGACATGGCACAGGCCCAGTTACCAAGGAGCAGCTTCTGCTGCGTCTGCTGCCTCAGCCGCTCTGCCTGCATCTCCGCCTGCGCCCGCTCCTCCAGCGCCCGCAGTGCCATCTGGTGGCTGTGCCTCTCGGCTCGGAGTGCTTCCTCGTGTCGCCACCGGAATGCTTCCTCTAGCTCCTGCGTCGTAGCCGGGGAGACGCAGAGTCACTGTCTTCCACACACACACACACACACACACACACATGGATTCAGGAATCCCCGATGCTCCCCCCACACCAGCAATCACTGTCACCAGTGACTTTGGCCTCTGCCATTTGTACACCTCACAGACACCGCTGGTGGGGTGAGGGAGGTAATTTTAGCTGCATGATAGCTTGTGCAAAAAAAAAAGTACTGGGGGGATGAAAGCACTCACAGTCTTTGAAACCGATTAAGCAACAGGGCGGCCATTGTAGTCATTGCCACATAAATTCCAAACATCCATTCCTATTCCAGCTACGTATCCTGGTCTGGGTCACTGAATCCTCTTCAAGCAAAGGGCACAAGGTTGGGGTAACACCAGGTTTGCCAGCTCTCATGCATCTGGTGCGACACTCACGCTTTCAGACTCTCACTCAAGAAAACCTACGGCAAATCTATATTATTCAATTATAAACCTAGAATTAGAAAAACTTAGAATTAGCGTTGGGGTACTTTACAAACCCTACATACTATTTACAAGGCATTAAAACTGTTACATACATGTAAATGCGTGTGCAGACTTGTCTCATATTGAAAGTCTCATGCCAGCCAGCTGACCGCCTGGCAATGCTGGGTACACGCTGGATGGGATGGCAGTCAATTGCAGGGCACAAACATGCGTGTACTCAAACCTATGAGCGATGCCGATGTAGCAAATCAGCAAATATTGTGTGTGAGCGATCAGTGTTAATAAATGTATGACAGTACAACATCTGATGGATTGTACATTGGAACAAAAGCATAAGTGAATATTAAGGTATATATCAAGCCACTTCAAATCTAGACCTTGATTACAAATCCAGGCCTTGTTTTCAGTTCTCCCAGGTAGTTGGTGTAATAATCACTGATTCTGATTGGCCAGAGGCTTCACACCTGGCTCGCGGGTAAAGGAAGGCTGGAAAATCAGCAGGGCTCAGACCTTGAGGATCATGATTTGAACAGCCTTGGTATATATAATGGTCACATATAATCTCACAGACGGGAGATACCTAAATATGGCAAAAGGTGACACAGAATGGGTGAAATCCTCATCAGTGTTGCATGAGGTGACTTATCGCAGTTGTAGCAATGCTTCAGACAGACATGGTGGGAGTATGAGACTCGTTCTACCTTGTCGGGCTGTTCTGCTAGAAGACCTTTCTCCTGAAGCCCCGGCACCTTCAGGCTATAGTTCAGCTTCACGTTCTCCTGGCATCCCTGTTTCAGGATGTTCTGCTCGTTGCCAGGATGTAGATCTCCTTTGTCTCTGATCTCGGTACTCAGAGCATTCTTTGTCTCCTCTAACTTAAAAAAAAAAAACACAAATGAATAAAAACAGCTAAATAGATACAGGAGCCTGCTTATGTTTTCCAAAGCCTCCCACAGGGAGATTATTTTGCCTGTTGCATTCTGGACAGGAAAAGTACTAAAGATGGTCTTATGTTCAAGGGTGATACTTTGAATAAACAGCACAAGTGGATTATGGTTATGGGGGAAGTCAGAAACTATGGGGCCTTCATCTGCCACCGCAAGGGGAGAGGGAAGCGACTGAATTAGCATTTGCGATGGAGACCGATCAATTGCTTTCATGCTCTCCCCTGCGGTAAGAAATCACCCTGTCCTTTCCCACGCACCTCCCCAACCGAGGAGATCGCCTGGTTTAGATTCAGGACCCACATTTTTCCCTGGTCATTAAGTCGCGACCCAATTTTTTAAACTTTTGAACCAAATGTATTTCACTGAAAATAATGCAGTAATGGTAGAACGATGCCTTCATTCACTGTTAAAAGTCTGATATTAGAAAACATTTTCACAGTTTTCTTTAACCATACAGTAGGGCTGCTGCTAGATTTTGGGCCCCCGTGAAAGCATATCATACTGGGCACCTCATTCATGTTTCAAATTTAAGGCCCCTGTCGCTCGGGGGCCACTGGAATCGTACTAACATCCCCCCCTTTACGGTGCCCCTATCCTGTGGGGCTCCTGTGGAGTGGTGGCTCAGGTTATGGATCTGTGCTAGCAATTGGAAGGTTACTGGTTCAAATCCCACGAATGCCAGGAGTGATCCTACTCTGTTGGGCCCTTGACCTGCAATTGCTTCCTCCTGGGTATGATGTTAATCTACATCCAGCCCTGTAAGCAGGTCCTCCAACTTCCAGGGAACATTTGGGGGTTGGTGGCAGGATTGGAACTCCAGCCACTGGAAAAAAAAAAAAACTCACACTGTTCCATTCAGACTAGTGTGGTGCTGAGATATTGCCTGCTGCATGGATGTACTCAGGTTCCCATCCCTGAGGTGGTAACGTACCATAATCAGCACCTGTCCCTGACCCAATGAAAAGGGGCCCACCAGTTGAAAAGCAGAGGTCTAAACACTAAACTGTTTTGGAGATGGTCTTACGGGAGGTTAAGATCTGCCCTTTAACCCTAATTTTTTATTTGTGTTTCCTTTTATTTATACAGCAAACACTTTAGTATTATATGCTGTAAAATTAGTCATTATTCTGCTGGAGCCATATCAGTGAGACACTCTTTAAGTGGAATTCTTAAACTGCAACTTATTTGACCCGAATAACCAAATGCATTAAGAGTTAAAGTGAAAGAGAGGGAGAGATGTTTGATTTTGTCAGTAGGGGTTGCCGATAGGCGCCCAAGCATGCTGCAGTCCACCGGGGATGCGTGTGATGCAGTGCAGCCGTGGCCTCTGGCCTGGTCACTATGCTGGTCGCTATCCTGGTTAAACGGAGTGATTCTGTTGCCATGGTAGGAACCTGGGACTGCAGATCTTGCACTTTCTTCCACCAGCTTTCGTTTATCCGCTGCTCCTCCACCTCCTTCTCCCTCTGGAGGTGGCTGAGGGTCAAGAGGTGCTGTTCTGTCAGCTCCTCCCTCAGGCTCTCACATGCTGCCCTGAGAACAGAGCAAAAGGTGGTGGCGAAAAATGTTCTGAGGGCAGGAGGAAAAATGATTGGCTGATAAAGATAACCAATCAAACTATAGAGGAGGTGGGTCCAAGCAACTAGGGGAGGCGGGACCAACCAATCAGATTTCTTGGTCTGCCTCCTCTAGTCGTTTGGACCCACCTCCTCTACAATCTGATTGGTCATCTCAACCAATCATTTTTCCTTCTTCCCTCAGAATTTTTTTCTATAAGTCAAACTCCCACGAGCCCATTTTTCTAGCAGTGCTTTAGGTTTCCACAGAATTGCATCTTCCTTAACACTGCAGCGCCTGAAAATCAAAAGTACCGTCAGGAGGAGACCAAAACTACACATACCTTTCAGGATGGCATGTAATCAAAAGGCTAGTTCATTGTCACCTTGCTGTTTCTACAGATAACTCGAGTGGCCCAAATGTACTTCACCCCGCATTGTACTTCTCAATCACAGGCCTATTTGTCTGATTTTCACTGATCTGCTTTGCCCACCTTATTTTTTCTTCTTGATTCTTCGCGGCCTGCTCCGAAATCCGCTCTTCCAGGGTCTCCATCTCCTTCCGGAGCGCCGAGATCTCCGCCTGGTGCTTTTCAGTCTGCGACTCGAGGTCTTCCTAGTAGGAACGCTGAGATGTGATTAGGACGGGCCCCCGGCATCTGTTTAATCACCAAGCCTCGACACACACGGGCAATTAACTGGCAATGGGCTTAACGACTAAAGGCGGTCGAAATGGGAATTCTGCACCTGCCAGGATCATTTCCCTAGAATGACAAATGACGCAAAAGTGGAGATTCCAAGATCTTTTAAGGTGGGGAGGCCATAATTCATATAGAGAGGCCAACCTTATCATTAGCCAATGATATGCTTTGAATTGGTAAGTGACAGGGGTGGGGGCCCTCTGGGAGCCAATCAGCTTTAAGATGGGGGTAGTGTTTCTGCGGCCCCGCCCCTAGTGATACGTTCAATTATTAACATCCTGCTTGCATCACACTGCTCCCACTGTTTGACAGTTGTTAACTGGAAGCAAACATACAGGCCATCTGAGATCCTGACTAGATGGATGGATAGTGCTCTCCCCGTTTCCCCAACCCACTGAGCCTTATTTAACCAACAGAATAGAGACACTGAACGCACTGGGAGTAGGAATATCATAGCAAGATCTGTCCTGCTTTCTCCACTGCAGTGCATGGTGGCCAGCTCCTTAGGGAGCGCAGAAGGAAGGAAAAAACCTGCAGTCTTGTGTCAGTACACAGGGTTGGGGTGGGGGGGGGGGGGCACGCCGAGGCCATTATGCCCCCCCCAAGGCTCGTTCCCGGTGTATCCGCGGACATCAGCAGCCCTGATGCTGCAGTGGGGCTCCCCTCTGCATTGCAGCGGGCACGCTGAGGAGGGTGTGTGTGTGCGTGTGTGTGTGTGTGTATGTGTGTGCATGCGTGGCAGTTACCTTCATCCGCGCCGCCGTCCGCTCTGCCTGCTCCAGCTCCTCACTAGGTGGCGCCAGCTCCGCCTGAGGCGCGGCGCTTGCGGCCTGCTGGATTATGGCCTCCAGACGGGATATCTAAAAGGGGACGCGTCGTGATGCGAGGCCGCCATTATATTCCCCTGCTTGACCGTCCTGCCGCCTCCCCCAGTCAGAGCCCCAATCATCTGTGGCCCCATCAGCATGCAGTCAGTGTTGGTGCAAACATTCCCCCCCCAAATCAGGAAGCCCCTGGCGGTTGGTGTGCGCTTTACGCACCATGGCGCGCCTGGAAAGTACACACCCGTTTTTAACACGCAGAGCGCAGGGAAACAGGTACGCCGGCGTAACGAGGGCTTAATCGAGA
>JAODKC010000053.1:1123695-1136053 GCA_026777985.1 Mormyrops attenuatus | reverse complement strand
ATACAGTAGAAATCGCTTATGCTCCGCAAAATTAATAATTTACTCCTGCAGCCATTTTTATTGCAGCTGTCTCTGAACTAATGCTTTCAGTAAGAGGGCTGTTAGGCACGGTGAGCGAAATCAAATATCACCCAAGACATTGCCTTTCTTTTCTTTTCTAATGTGTTTTCTCACTAGATATTCACATGCATCACCTTCACCTCCAATGGAATTTGATCCTCTATTAAGGAAAACCAATCAGAATGCACAGATGTCACCACGACGACGGGCCTTTCTTTGACACGAATTCTGATGCATCCGTAAAGCGATTTCTACATATCGATTCCTGTAGACTGGAAAAGGGCCGCAGAAAGAAACAGGAAGCTGCAGAGCTCTGAGTGATAGGAGGTTTGGGCACCCACTATTGGTCACAAATAGTCATTACACTAAGGGGCAAAAGGCCCTTATGTGACTTTTTGAATGGGGCCCTAGAAACAGCAAACCGACGCTGGTGGACAAGGGTGCTGCTTAGACGGCGTACCTCGCGCACGGACTCCTGTAGCCTGGCGCACAGGACCTCCTTCTCCCTCTCCAGCTCTCGCCGCTCCTCCTCATGTCTCTTTTTGAACTCCTCCGTCTGCATCTGGAGCTCCTGCAACAGCAGCGAAGCGGCCATGTCAGCGGGGACAGGACCAATTGAGCGGGATGCAGATCCGAGATCCGACTGAGAGGGAATTCGGGACGTGCTCAGACTTTTCTCTCCATGCCTGTCCGATAAGGTCCTGAGGTCACCTGTCTGCACCCTGCTGCCCGCAGCCCGCCACGCAGCCCACACTGCCCACATGCACCCCGCCACCCAGACCCCGCTGCCTGCACCCTGCCACCCGGACCGCACTGCCCACATGCACCCTGCCACCCGGACCACACTGCCCGCACCCTGCCACCTGGACCACACTGCCCACATGCACCCTGCCACCCGGACCACACTGCCCGCATGCACCCTACCATCCGGACCACACTGCCCACATGCACCCTGCCACCCGGACCCCGCTGCCTGCACCCTGCCACCCGGACCACACCACCCACACCCCACTGTCCCCACCCCACCGCCCACACCCTGCCACCCAGACCCCGTCACTCACACCCCGCTGCCCGCCTACCTTCTGTGACTTCTTCCTCTCTGCATCGGCAGAGGCCTGCGCAGTCCTCAGCTCGCCGGCATGCTTCCTCATCACCTCCTCCAGACCCTTCCGCAGCTGATCCCTGAGCCGGGCACGCTCTTCCTCCGTCTGCTGCCTGAGCCGCCGCAGCTCCTCGGCATGCACCCTCTGCAGCTCCTGCCTCTGGGTGACCAGGGCCTCCGCGTGCTGCGGGTGGGAGGGATGCCATTACATCTCCATGCAACCACATACAAACATGGTTTGGGAAAACGTATTTATTTTCATGAGAGAAGCTACTTGGTTGACTGGTGAATATGCTCCCATCAACATGTGCTGCCTATTTTTCCTCAGAGTAGTCTAAGTACACTCATTAATATTCATGAGAGAAGCTACCTGATTGGCCAGTGAACTCTGTGAAAGACATTCACTGACCAACCAGGTAGCGCTTCTCTCATGAATATCAATGAGATTTCCCAAACCACCCAGTAAAACGAAAATTCGCCCCCAATGCAAAAATCCGCCTATGCGACCCCCTCCCCCCAGTACCTGCTTGACCTGTCGCACATGGTCGCTAGTCTTCCCACTGCTCTGCACCTCCAGCTCCTTCACCCGACTCTGCAGCCGGGTCACCTGCCCCCGGAGTTCCTCGGCCTCAGCGGACGTTTTGCTCTGCGAAGACCACTGGCTCACCAGCTCCTCTGCGCAGAAACACCACTACGATCAAGTTAACTTCATGACTTTCTGGTAATAGGATTTCCCATAAAAAAAGATCTATCACGGGTGCCAAAGTCGCCTTTCTTTTTCAAGGAAGAAACACTCTTATAGTCCCTGGGGCAGTTTTACTGTTTCTGGGGCCCCACAGAAAAACTCTCTTAGTGTAGTGACTGCTTTTGGCCAAGAGGGGGCCCCAAACCTCAAGGGCCCCAAGCAAATGTGTGGATTGAGTGGTGGTAAACAACACTGGTGTACAGACCTGCTCTCTAAATTTAGCTAGTCGGTTGGCCTATACTGTGAGTTTCAAAGCGAGTATAACGTTAGCTGTGAGTCGTGATACGTGGAAGGGTTGATTGGAGCTAGTTAGCATGTCTAAATTAAATGAGGCGGAAAAGTTCAGCCAGGTTCCGAAAGTAAAAATCCAGACCACGACTTTGTTTCAACCAGCAGCTGAGTATAAAGAATCATAGTCATACAGAATACTCAACTGGTTGGTTGAGAAAAAATCGTGGTCTGAATTTTTAACTTTCTTGTCCTGTAACTTCCACCTCTGGAAAAGTTTCATGCTGGTCGGTTTTGTGGGATGTTGATCTGCGGTCGAACCAGGAAAATTGGAATGTTTTTGGGAACGAAAGTTTCGGATGTGTAGGAGGCATTGACTTAATTTGACTATGATCAGCAGCAGCAATAAATGAATGAATATCACTAGCTGCAAAACAACAAACCCCTTAATTAGCCTGATATATACTGTCCCCATGGCCTTCCGTGACAAAAATGTCCACCAGTCCTGCAAGACAAAGCACAGCACGAAAAAACGTAAAAACATTATGAAAATGAAAAACAAACAACAAAAACACACATAGCAAAGAGAAAACGCAAAATCAATTAGGAAAAGTGAAAAGAGAGAAAACATTTTCTTACCGTTTTGTATTTTCTTCATTTTTGGCATTTTCTGCTTTCTTTTTTGCATTTTCTTAATGGACTTTTTGTACTTTTGTACTGTATTTTTTTTAAACTAAGGCATTGACTGAAGACTCTAAAGTTAAAATGCAGCACCTTGGAATACTTGCGCGGCCAGGCCGTCACTGCTGTAACTGATTTTGCAGGACAAATCCTCTATCTTAGAGACAAGTGTTCATTTTATAAGTGCACTCCATTTGATTAAATACATAAATTTGCCCTGCTCTATTTTACTGCAGTAATAAATGTCTGTCTGTCCTGTATCTGATATTTCATTATTGAAATAAAGAGAAGGAAATAAAACTTTTAAACTTTAGACATATGGATAGATTGTATATATGTCAACCTTTGTATTATTCCTTTTTGTCATTTCACGGTCTGCATTCATCTGTCATCAACTGGACAAAACATGATTATGTCCCAACCGTCCAATGAGAAGAGGCGTGTGTAAGGCGATCATGAATAATTAATATATAAAGTGGTTTAGTCACAGTAGATAAATATTGCTAAATGACAAAAAACCCCCACCTGATTTGCTCTGCAACTCGTTCTCCTGCAGGAGCAGCCGCTCCTTGGCCACGGCCAGCTCCTCCTCCACCTTCCTGGCTCCGCCTTCTGCCTCGGCCACCCTGTGCCGCGCCTCCTCCAGCTGGCCCTCCAGCTCCTAACGTCGGAGACGTCACATCACGTTATGGCCGTTACTATCCATGCCAAGCCGGCAAGATAGAGGAGATGTTTAACAATATTGTCCGTTTTATCAGTGTCTTCAAACAGCTTCCATTAGCTACTTCGTACCCTTTTTTTTAAATAAATAAAATGCCTTTTCCATAAGCAAACACAATACTTGCTCTTACTTTTTCAAAGTAATTATTAACTTTTATACTTATTGATTAAAATAGTCGACTAATGGGCCATTGATTGTAGAAGCAAAAATATCCACCGGTACACACTATCGTCGGTTTATGTTTGATTTCACCAGTTCCCATCTGTCGTCTGTCCTACAAGCTGACATGCAATTAACAGTCAATTAAAGTCAGACCAATCATCATGCAGACCCACCCCTGCAAACCGGTATTCCGGGAGCCTTTTTTAACGTCAAAGAAGCAACAACATTTGCTAATGATAATCCTAGCTGTCAGCGGGCGGTCATGCGCACGCACCGTCCGCTCTGCAATTTCGCAGCTGTGGCCTGCTAATGACCCATCCTGACTCAACCCTGTCACTTGCATTGTGCAGAAAAAAAATCCAGAAGTTGCTCTGCCATCATCCGCCGCCGACTCCGTTTAAAAGGCGCTCTCATCGCGGTAACAGGTAAAAACGAGCGTGTCGAGGGCAGAGCATGACCCAGAGAAGGCCAGACGAACTACTGACCATGAACCAATGAGAAAACTATAACTGGCTCTGATCTCAGGTGCATGCAGTGGTAGCCCCCCCCACTCCATTGTATTCTGTCTACAATAGCTGAAATGACTCACTGAGCAGACATGTAAACACTGTTATTTGAAGAAGGGGTGCAAATAGAATACAAAGTAACTCTGTGTCATACATACACGACACAGTGTTTCTGCTACTTTCCACTGTTGTCCATTATTTATTGTTACTGTCTATTCATGTGTAAATGTCTTTTTACAGTCTAAATCTGGGTATTCGGCTACTATAAAACCTGCAGTTGCATTCGATATTTAAAATCTGTCGATGTCTGTCTGTCACATCCTTCCTGAGGTCAACATAGCACCTACAGCATGAAAACCACATAAAAATATGATGTCAGTCTAAGCAGACCACCAGATTAAGAAATTATTCAGATGGTTCGCAGACATTGACCCCCATGGAAGCTTCCGCTCAGCCTTCAGCCGTGATGAAAAAGTCAATGTGGTACAAGTGAAATGCGCTGAACGTTGTTCAGTTCATCTATCACCTTTAATGGCTGTGTGTGCATTTAGAGTCACGGTTATAAGTCGGAAGGTTGTGGAACTTTGCACAGCTCTGACACACTCACACGCTAACGGCAATCTAGAGCCGCGTGTTTATGTGAATCACATGTCCTCAGATTACGGGTGAGAAAATGCCAGAGCCTGGAGATCAGGCATGTGAACTAGCGAAGAACATGTACACCCTACACCCAAACACCGATTCAGGTTCAGATTCAGTCCCACAGCCATAATGATGGCCATGTTTAATTTAATGTACTTTACCAGCATCCATCAACTAAAATTCAGTTTACGTTCCAGAACTGAGAACGTAAGATCGTAACTCGATAATTACAGGGGAGAGGTCAAATATAGTGTATAACATAAGATACAATATCACACACATTTAGCTAAAACTCTGTAGTGGTTAACTGGTGTGTTTTGGTTCTTGCCGAATGCTGCACACATATACAGACGCCTCTCTACTCACGAACGAGATACGTTCCGAATGGCCGTTCGTAATTTGAAATGTGCGTAAGTCGTTATGCACCATCATTTTAAGGGCATACGCAAGTACAAAGAACTAGGATGCTGGGAGTACGCACGCTACACTGCTGCGCGGCGGGAGTAGCAGCCAGAACTCGTGCTAGGCAGAACTGGAGCGCAGGAAAAAAATTTTGATCTTGTGGACAAGAAACGGGAGCCCAGTGAACACAATTTGCACTTAAAGATCCTCTTCGTTCGTATGTCTGAAAGTTCGTAAGTTGAGGAGTGTCTGTATTTGCTAACGTCCACTACATCTGCTTCGGACATCTCTTGTGGAACCTTTTACATAAGTACGATTGGATGTTATTCAAGAGGACGGAAATCGATGGGTGACTGTGTTCAGCTGCAAACAACTTTAAAACAGTATTTTATGCATTGTATCTGAAGCAGCTGTATCAAAACATTTCTGCTCACGGCTATCTTCAGGCTCCGCAAGTACAACACCAGCGGCTGTCATGCGACAAAGCAGAAATGAATATCTGTTTCCCACAAGGCAGATTTCACACGATGAGTAATCACATCACATATCTGTCATATCAATCTCTTTCACTAGATGTGAAATCCAAGACTTTGATCTTTGTTGTCATATCAGTTCAAGATTTTTCTGTCAGACTTGATGAAAGGGGAATGTATTAAGCCATATACATGTGAGGGACACCGATAAGATCTGCTGTTTCTATTTGCTCTAACGGATCAAAGAGTTCTCTCTCACCAACTAAATATGTTTCATATTCATTTTCTGCAATGACTTTTGCATGGGTTTCTACCCATTTTCTACCCATATCAGGCCTTTCTCATCTTTTGCAGACTTTCTATGGTCAATTGTACCACTTCAGATTTAAAGGGCCAGTATGTGGCTCAGTGGGTTAGGCCCCTGTGCCTGTGAGCAGAAGATTGTCAGTTCAATCCCCATGTTTGGTAGAATATGTCTGTTGGGTCCTTGAGCAACACCCTAACCCCCCCCCCCCCAGGTGGATATGAGATCAGTAGCCTGGCTCTCTCTTGTACTTTTACCGGGCAGATATGAGGTTGGTACCCTGGTTTGCTACTGCAGTTATACTGGGTGAATATGAGGTTGGTACCCTGGGTCTGTCCTGCAGTTTTACTGGTGGATATGAGATCAGTACCTTGGCTCTCTCCTGCAGTTTTACTGGGTGGATATGAATTTAGTACCTTGGCTCTCTCCTGCAGTTTTACCAGGCAGACATGAGGTCGATACCTTGGCTCTCTCCTGCAGTTTTACCAGGTGGATATGAGGTCGATACCTTGGCTCTCTCCTGCAGTTTTACAAGGTGGATATGAGGTCGATACCTTGGCTCTCTCCTGCAGTTTGAGGCAGTGCCTCCTGCTCTCGCTGAGTCTCTGCTGCTTGGCCTCCAGCTCCTCCTCAGCTTTCTTCAGCTTCTGCTGCAGTGAGGCCTGTAGGACGCTCCTCTGCTCCAGCTCCCTCTGCTGCCACTGGCTCAGCTTCTCAGCCAGGGACTGCTGCAGGGTCTTCCTCAGAGTCTCCTGCTCCTCTTGCTGCGCCTCCTTCAGCTCGTTCACCGTCCTCCGGCAGCGCTCCTCCAGGTCACCCCTCTCCTCCCGCAGGGCCTCCAGCTCCTCACGCAGAGCATGCGTACTTGCCTGGCATGCCTCCTCCAGGCGGCCCCGCTCGTCCAGGATGCTCCGTCGCAGCTCCTGGCACTCCTCCTGTAGGCCCCGGCACTCCTGCCTGGCCAGCTCCAGCTCCGAGAAGGCATGCTCCTTCTCCTCCTGCAGCTGCTCCTTCAGGGAGGTCACTTCCTGCAGTCTGCTCTCCAGCTCCTCCCTGACGTCCAAAGCCTCCCTCGAGGCGGCAGCGAGGCGCTCAGTGTGATGTGCCTCCACCCTCATGCCCTCCTCCTCCACCTGCCGACGGTAGCTGTCAAAATCGGCCAGGATCTCCTCTTTGAGCCGACTTTCCACTTCCAGTGAGTCCTCCAGGACCTGCAGGCGGCGCTGCAGCTCGATCTCCCCTTCCAGGCGGCCTTTGCTCGGCACCAGCTTCCCCTGCGCATCCTCGGCGATCCTGCGCACCTCCTCCTGGTGCGCCTCGCGCAGTGACTGCAGGGCGGCCTCGTGTTCCTCCTGCTTCGTGTTCAGGGAGTAGATGACCTGAAAATGACACACATTCACGGTGTCACCTTCTGATCCACGCTATTCACTGGCAAGGAGACTGCCAAAGCATGCAAACAAGAAAAAAGGCAGAGCCTGTCTCCCATTCCCGCATTAAGTATGATTAATAAAACTATGTACCAGTCTAAATGCCACCTATTCTGGCTTTAAGTGTCACATTCAACAGAACGCTGGGGTGCTGTATGTGCCTGTGATCAGAAGGTCACCGGCTCTAGTCCAAGTGATTTTGTGATTTTGCCGGGGGTCCCTGAGCAAGGCCTTTAGCCCCCAGTAGCTGCAGCGACTATCTGAACTTGCTTTTGGCTGTACATCACTTTGAATACAAGCATCTGCCAAATAAATTAATTGTAAGTTACACTGCCGTGAACTACACTTGAACTGCAGGAACTTATCAGTGAGCAAGATATAAAACAGGACACTAAGTAATTAAAGCTATTAATTGACCTTAATTAAGAATTAATAACAAGGTTGGTAAAAAGGAAAAACAAAAAAAAAAACAATTATGTAAAACTGATAAAACAACCCGGTGGCTCTCAGAAACTTGTGCTATCGACATTTTGATCACTATCAGTTTCATTCAAATATAAAAAACGCTGGGATTTAGGCTGAAGTGAAATGTATCCTGGGAAAATGAGACCGAGGCACTGGGGGAAACCGCAGAAAGGATGCACATGTCAGCGGGCCACATCCCTAGCAGCACGCCCTGAGTGACATCATATAGTGTTACAGCCCCGGTGCCCTGCAGTCTGTGGCCACCCGCCAGAGGAACAGTGTCTGGACATTCCGCATGTGTTCACGACCCCGTTCCTCCTCCATTAAGTCATTTTATTTACATCACATTCAAGTATTGTGCCTGCAGCTATATTCTTTACATACAGATAATACAAGTGTAAACGGAGGCAGGGAGTTACGTTAAAGGACCGGCATATTTCCGGTACGACCGTCGAGTTCTCTCTCTACGGCAAGCCTCAATCAAAATTTCACAGGCCAAAAAAATACAATTTCACAAGCAATTAAAGGCTTATCTCAGAAACATTTCATGGAATATATTTTTGTGTAAAAGGGTATTCCAGTTACATTATTGTGCATTTATCCCTGTTTGACTTTACTTGAATCTGTTTTTATTGATTATTTCATTTTATACACATATGCATTTTTCAGTTCTGGGCAAACAAAAACCAAAGCAATATTGATCAAAACACGATTAAATTACAGAGAACTTGCACTAATCCGTACCATAATCAGTTTTTATACAGAACTGAAGGTTACATTAAAATGAAATACAGTCCACCAGGACCGCGCTAAATTCCTTTTGAAGCCTTTTCACTGGACGGCTTTTCTGATTCCCACGCTGGGTGCAATGCTGCCCTACCATCCCGCATCAGACCTGTGCAGCGTTCATGTAATTTAATATAGAAATCCGCTGCTGCCTGTTGTCAAGCCTAAACATTCTAATGTTTTTATTTGTGTTCCGCCGGATAGTCGCCAAATCAACCCGCCGGCTGCTTGTCTTCCGGGAGCAGTAAGAGAAGCAATGGGGCAAAACAGCGTGGATGAAAGCCGTGTGGCGATCTGAGTGCATGTTTCATGAAGTGGAGTACTTATTAAAAAAGTATCCATTCTCATGTCCATATATATTTATGGCTAGCAAATGAGCATAGATTAATTGACATCCATTTAATATGCGCAGCCTTGGATACTGTCTCTCCACTTGATACTTTATGCCTGTCCATTTTTTTTTAAAAAAAAACATCAATTATATAAAGGATAGATTCAATTTATGTATATATCTGAACATGCGAAGCAGAATCCAACGTTAATGGTTAGATTAATGGATCAGAAATGCACAGCATAATTTATAATTTAATGCATTTAATTTAAAAGTGTAAAACCTGATGCTCTTCAGCATATTATGAAATCAAAAGATTTCCCATCCTCTGTTAACATTGAGCAAGAAAACTATCTGATATCAAAGGTTAAGTGCATGCTTAAGACTTAAGACCATTTCTTTCTTTCTTGGTGATTTTAGTGTTGAATCAGCCCTGGGAAACAGTTGGATAGATTATTAGAGTTATATTTTAATGAGTTAAAGTTCCCCTACAGTTGTTCTTTGGAAGTGTTTATTTTCCACAGAATTGATCCTCACCAAATCGCTGTTCCTGGTTCTCCAGCTGACAAGTGAGCCTGCAGTTCACCTCACAGCATGCTTTTGACCATGGGAGAAAAACAACTTACGGATAGCTCACGATTTCAATTTATTCTAGAATTTTCCGCCTGTAGTTTCACATATCGCTCCCATTCCATCAGGCTTTTCTGCCACAAGTGCTGGAATAAACTCGTCATGTTGACACTTTTAGTTGCAGTTGCCTTTCTGCAAACTTTACATACTTTTGTTCGGCGTCTCTTTCAAATCCAAACCAATTCCATATGCCTGAAGTGACATTGCCATCTTTTTTTAAATACAAGCTCAAGTTATAGTGCTACTGCTAGTCTCTGTGGTGCCGAAGATGTTTTCTGTGCACAGTTGTGGTGTACAGATAGATAGACAGACGGATACAAAGACATACAGAGAGATGGATGTATAGACAGACAGATATATAGACATACAAACAGATAGACATACAGAAGTAGACAGACAGATAGATATATAGACATACACAGACAGGCAGACAGATAGATAGATGGAAATATATAGATATATAGAGAGATAGAGACAGACAGACAGATAGATAGATGTAAATGTAAAGGGAATGATGTATACAGTACCAGTCAAAGGTCTGGAAACACTTGCTTTTAATGCATTTGTCTCTAGTTTAGCTATGTTATTCGCATTTCAAGTACTGCAAAGTCCAAGAGCAATGTTCAACATCTTCGAATTTTCTAAAATTTCGGACTTTTCAAAATAGCCCCCTTCTGCTTCGATGACGACATTACAGGCTCTTGGCATTCTTCCAACCAGCTTCCAGATGTTGCCACCTGGAATGCTTCTCCAACTGTCCTGAAGGAGCTTCCACAAGTTCTGGGAACAAGTTGGCTACCTTGCTCTTACGCTTCAATCCAGCTCATCCCAAACCAGGTGTATGGGGTTTAGGTCGGGGGATTGTGGGGGCCAGGTCAGCTGTCACAGCACTCCATCTCTTTGCTTGTTCACAAGACAATACTTACTACATAACCTCGAGGTGTGCTTAGGGTTGTTATCTTGTGGGGAAACAAATGATTTTCAGTAGGTATTTGCAGATCTTTGATTGGTACTGTACAAAAATATGCTTTGAGAAACTGGCAACCCTCAATCAATTTTAAGTGCAGCCTAGATTCGTAAATTGTGATATCATTCATTCCTTGAGCATCTGTACCAGTGGAAAAACCATTTTATAATGGGCCCCAGTGCAAGATGTTTTTGGGGGACCCGTCCTCATTTCTCGATACATGTCCATGTATGCAAAGTTACAGATGAAAGTTTTTGAAATTTCCTTAAGATATACAATATGAACGTTTATAGCCTTGTCATAAAAAGAAGAAAAATTAAAAATCGGACACTTTGAGCGAGACAGATCTGCCAGCCAGGTAAAGGTTGCATGAATCATTTGGTTTCCGGCAGTTCATAATGCAACATAACATGATTCAGTAATTTAACAGATTAACAGCCTCCTGGTCCTGCCTACAAAGAGGCCATCAATCCTCAGTGGGACCCTCTCCTTCTGCGGGTCCTGGTGTGGCCGCACCAGCCCTATGGCTCTGCAAGTGGCCAGTAAGTCTCTGTGCCTGTGATCGGAATGGTGCTGGTTCAATCCCCAGCCTCAGCAGAACAGTAACGTGTCTGTGGGCCCTTCAGCAAGGCCCTTAACCTCGCACCCCCAAAGCTATGGAGAGCAAGGTGGGGTAGGCAAAAAGAAGAATTCTAATGTACTTGTGAAAATGGCACATAAAGCATCTATCAAGTGATCTGTATGCAAAACTTCTCTCATACATGGCTATGCTTCTGAAAGTTCCAGCCTTGACTAGAGGCTGTGGTGAGTGTCACAGCTGACTTTGTTGCTGCAGAAACATTACAAGGACTATGAGGTAGGCCCTTCTCCAGAGTATTTCCCCAAAACATGCACCTTGCTCCTCTGACAAAGATGTCTTGCGTCATATATTGACAAGTCATATGGCGGTTTATCTCAGTTTCTAATTTCTGCTTAATTTCCCTTGCGGCACCAACTGCAAATTAAGTGTATTGTGAATCAATAACACTCCCCATGCTGGGGTATCTCTCTTATTAACATCATAGCCAGAAAAGCATGAAATCTTTATTCCAGCAATATGAGTGTAGTGTTTACGGGCCTCCGAACATCACAATGAGTCAGGAACATGTCACACGGTCCCCGACTGACTTGATCTCCGGCGAACGTGCTGGGGTTTACTTTGAAGGAGCACGTTCAGGGAACGATGAGGCAGCATTACTGGATACAACTTATGCAACGCTCTAAAGGAGAAGGAAGGCAATGACAAGGCAGAATGGGATTCCACATTTTCCCGGTGCTGGCGAGGAGCCACCAAATGCCATGCCAGAAGCGAGGTGCGAGTTTGCAGATTAACTTTACTCCAGAATGGATTGGATCTACAGCCCCTAGGAGAGTTCACAAGGAAGCTTCCGTGATTCCGTTCATCAAACAAGGACCGTAAGGGAAACCAGCACTTTCCCTGCTCCTAAGCTACATCCCCCAGACTCAAATAGGAAGTGGCCGTCACTCCGTGACCCCCCCATGAGATACAGCTGCTCTCACGCTGAGGTCTCGAAATAGATTGGCAGTTTATGGTGCAGTGAGGGGTGGTGGGGTGGTTTTTTGGGGGGGGGGGGGGCGGTACAGTAGGGTTGGATGTACCCGGGTATTAGTGGTGTAACGCTCCATGCAGGAAACCACGGTTGAGTGTTTAAAAAGAAAATGCTCT
>JAODKC010000053.1:1085079-1123595 GCA_026777985.1 Mormyrops attenuatus | reverse complement strand
CCCCCCCCCCGCCCCCCCCCCGCCCCCCCGCGCTGGCCCCCCCCCCCGCCTGGTTGTTTGGGGGGGGGGGGGGGGGGGGCGGGGGTTTGTGGGGGGGGGGGGGGGGCCCGGTACAGTAGGGTTGGATGTACCCTGGTATTAGTGGTGTAACGCTCCATGCAGGATACCACGGTTGAGTGTTTAAAAAGAAACTGCTCTTGTTGGGGGCTTGGGGGGGGTATGGGGGGGTCGCGGCAGCTGCCAGAGGCTCTTTTTCTCTCCGCACGTAATCACAATCTAGCTTCATACGCTCAGCTAAAATTTCCCATCATTTTAAGTAATTAGTAGTAAATCTCTGCTCATTCCCATTCCATTAACTATCAGACAGCTACAGGTAGTACGCAGCTTAAGGAACTGCGCACAAGAAGCAAAGCAGAAATACACAGAATATGTCATCCTCACTTCACTTGCAGAGGCAGCTTTGCAGCAGCACTTGCATGTTGAAATTCAAGTTTTTCTTATGGAGCAACTCAAGCTACAGCTAACGGGTCTATATTAATAAATCTGTAATAAAATACAGCTGATCTGCACCCGTCAGATAAATATAAATACAGATCCTGACTCATACAAATTTCTATTTTTATTGGAAGCTTATCTTTCACATGCATTGATTGCACATGAAGCAGAAAAATCTGCATTCTTCTCATGCTACCTGTTACAGGGGTCGATTCTGCAAAACTTCAAGCACTGGTATAGGTGCGTGATACTGTGTACGAAGACCTGGGAAACTTGCACTACCTGTGTCTGAATTTGCCCTCCAATAAGCACTTTTATTCAGCAAATACCTTGGCAACACTGTGGCATACGGTGCACTGCCTAAAAGGCAGTGAAATCAGCATTAATCTCACAAAAACACACTGTACACTGTACACTGTCAGTAAAAGATGAGAGACTGGGGTTGATTTTTTCCCTTCTCGTTGGAAAGCCAAAGTATGCACTATGCTGTAGGCACAAACACTATAAACTGATGACGGTATTCTTACAAAGAGTATGCTGGAGCCACACAGTAAAATAATTTGCACATTTCAGTATACTACCTAACACGGCGTTAAGGACCTATTGTGTCAGTCACTTCACTGACAGTGCATATGCTATTGCTACCATGGAGATAACAGCCTGAGGACAGGACGTTCCACGTGGACCACTGTCTACGAAATAATGGAGGGACCAAAGCTGAGATAACCATGACACTGAGGCTGATTCAGAGCAGAATTTATGCATGCGGTATTTTACAACATAAGCCATGAGGGAAACCACACACCGGGAGCTTCAAAGCTACTCGAATTAGGGCATATCTCCCTGGTTACAGTACTGTCAAAAAAGCTGGGCTTTGCTCTGGCAAATTCCATCTGTAAACTGTAAGGGAAATGCAGTCATTTACAGAAAAACATTACAAAACATTAGTGCATATATAGTCAACTATTCATGACACTGACAGTAAGGGATCGTGTTACCTACGGTTTAAAACACAATCCCACTCTCTAAATCACAAGTAGTGACAAAATATTTATATGATATGTTAGTTTTACGAACTGCTTTCTGATTACATTTGGCATCGTTGTCCCAGAATTCAAATTAGAAATGTCTGTCCCATTTTAATTGATCAAAATCTGACCTCATAGTATCTGTAATGATTTGTCCTGAGTGGTTTTGTATCTGTATGGCCAAGTCAACTACCAAATGATGTTTGACATTTTTAATGCTTTATTTATTTAATCCTGTCAACATTTGCATCAGTTTTGACTACTGACAATGATACTTGAACACTTGTCTTGTACTTTGTGTATAGTATTAATCCACAGAGAACGACAGTTTACAAGTCATACATTCTTCCCACTAACTATGGGAGGATAGGGTCACAGAGTGACAATAACATGAAAATCCAACTTATGATGACTGTTGTATACTACAGGACTGTTAAAATACGGTAATACAATACTACAATTCTGCCAAAACTGCAACGCCAGGATAAATGCTGGGGAAAAACTGGCACAGTATTCTTCTCTAACAAGACTAAAAAGTAGTCTGACGTAAATAATAAGCGTAATGTCACCATTGCTGATATAAAGTAAACAAACTATTACTATAACAGCTATTTTCAAATTTGGGTTAAGGTTAATGTACCCCTAGAACATTCAGTTCCTTCACATTAATCATCAACACTTCAGGGTTTCTCCCATAATGTGGAATATTCTATGACATCTAGTTTGCATTTTGATACACGTCCTATGCTAAAGGAGGTACTCCTGTTTTAATGGGATTCGGTAAAATATTTCCTATTGTCTGGGATTCCACCTCTGCCGAAAGGTTTTTACGTGACACAGATTATATTTACACCCGTCGTGATGCATTAATTGCTTTGGAGAATCCAAGAACTTTCAAGTGTTGCATTTTCTACTATTCGGAATTATGTCACAATAACAAAAAGGCATGTGCTGTATACATGGTTGTGAATTACGAGATTCTGAGTAGCTACGATTGATCGGATGAATCAGCAGCTGTTAGAGGCTCTGATACCTTAAACAGAAATAATAAAGGAGACGCAGAATTGTTTGTCGTTTTGATGTGTAATTAGGAATAAATCTGGTCATTGAAATCACAAAACACCCCCTTCCTTCCTTCTTCACCCACCCACAATCACATGCACGCACACTCACGTGTGTCCGTTTGCATTAACGCTACGGAAACGGAGGGTTTACCCTTACCTTGGTAAGCTGTGCTATTTTCTTACACATTTTAGTGTGCATCTGATAATCATAAAGCTCCTGCTCTATGTTAGGGAAGTCTGCTGCAGTCCCGTTACAAGCTCCAGAGGACTGCGTTGCCTTCCCGGAGCTTGAAGCCATGGCACCCGGCGAGTTTCTTCCAGCTGAATGCAAATAAAAATTAAATTTCCAGCACACTCAAAGATTTCCGCCTAGATTCTTCCCTGTTATAAAGGTGACCCCCATTCTTCGGCGAAAAGAACACACAATCTGCACTGCAGCGAATGAGCTTAAAGGGTATATAATGCCAGTCTGTGTTTCACTACAATCGCCAAGTTTTATTTCAGCTGCCAGACGCCTTCTGCGGTCGGATGCAACACATTCCGCCGGGGAAACAGGAGCGGCACACGGCTGTCAACATTGCTCTTGGAAGCAGTGTGTTTCATAGACAGGGGCTTTCGTTCCCACCACCTGTCTTTCAAGGGGCGCAAGGGCGGAGAAAACGGGATTATGCTGTTGCACACTACCAATGACAACTAGCATTGCCGTATCACAGCCCCACCTTAGGGAATACTCAGCGGCTCTGCTCTTCTGCTAATAAATAAATAAAATAACAAGAACAGAAAGTAGGCTATAGAAACAAAAACACGGCATTGCCTTTACAATACGCGCATTCAGCAACTAAAAGGCCAAACACGGAGAATGAAATGTATCCTAATGCAATGTAATCTAAGTGGCCATGTAAAATATAATTATATATAAGGTAATTATTTCCAGTCACTCACAAACGACCAGAACACACCAAGGAAAATATTCTTTCAAACAATCAAGTAGATTACTATAGATAAAAACTGTCAGCTACGTAGGCTGCATTATGTTTTACTTTAATTTAATTTAATGTATAAGCACAAAGACGTGCCAGTTTTTGTGTTAAATCCATCTAAAGAATGTAGGGCCTTTAACATTTAATCTAATGGCATTGCCGTATTGCTAATAATCTAGTGGTGTTGCTATATCGCTAATGTATAAACCAACAAATACGTTTTTTATAACAGAGAGGGGTTCAAAAAAGTGAGCTGTTAATTAACATAACACCAGCCCTCACCGTGTTGCTACAGTACAGACACAGGGGGCGTCTCCTTCAGTACATAATGAAATTGGAGTTAAAATTGGAATTGAAACTGTATTATACGAGACTAATTATTTTAATCTCATTTGCCACATTTGATAGCCAATAATAATCATCCTGGCAGCCCAGTATATTGGGACATGCTTCAGTCAAATGTGAAATAGCAATGTTTATGCATTTCATTCATTACACTTTTTTTTAGAAAACACTGTTTTTCAACGAACCATTTACAGCTTAGAATTTCCCACTATACCCATTGAAGCTATTCCGTGTTCTCTGAAACCTGGCCAACTATGTACCCTTCTTAATAAAGCAATTGCATCTACGCCAGTAGTAGGACTAAATTTCATTCATAAGTTTATTAGTCGTTATCGGTATGTACTTCAGTTATAGTTATTATTAGTATCAAATTTATCTTAAAAAGCAATGATGCGCGTGGTACACTCTATTTGTTGCAGATAACAAAAATGACAATTAAGTTTGCGTCAATAAGGAATGTGTGATTTATAATTCGATAGATGCTTCCTAGTTACAGCCTGCACGCTGTCCTTTATTTTATGCATTGAAAGAGAACGAGCGAGAGAAAGCGAGAGCGAGGAGGGGAACTATCGCGAGAGTTCTCGCGAGAATACATTTCAAAACTGGCGCGGTTAGTCAGAGCACTTTGGAAATACAGACCGTTTGCTTAGTGAACCAGAAGTGAGACTTCTCGGTAAATATTGCATGTTTTTTCGTCATTTACTTACTTGCTGGCTGTGGAGTTGGGTGACCATTTACTAGTACAGTTCGTTGTAATATATATTTCAGAGTGAAGTTAATTTCGCGTGTACGCATTTAAACATGCAGATTTACTGTTGATTAATACTGTTCTGTTAACTTACACCGCTTTTTTTTTTTTTTTTAGCTGTGTCTGTAGTTGTTTCCTCAGAACATATTTGTGACGATAATACGGTTTTAATGCGTTGCTCTTTGGTTTAACCAGGCACGGAAACTTTGACGGCATTTTCTGTTCGTGAGGCGATTCGAAAGATGACGGCCGATGCGGAGCTGGAGGTGAAGGAGGCGTTTCTGAGGGCGCAGAAGGCCCACAGCAATAAGGCCAAACTCGTGGTGTCTTTGAAAAACAGATACGACAAGGTGATCCACTCTTGACACGCAAAAAAATCTTACGGCAAATCTATATTATTCCATTATACACCTAAAATTAGCTACATCAAAAGCGTTGGGTAATGAAACTGCTACATACATTGCATGTGTGCAGACTTGTCTGAAATTGAAAATCTCACGCCAGCCAGCTGACCAAAGTTAGCAACCCTGAATATGGTTACTTGAATTTTACATTGATTATACTAGTATTCATTCCGTCCATCAGTTTTCTATACCTGCGTGTCCAATGCATGATCTCGGGGGTCTGGGCCTTGTTACATGTTATTCTTAATGGGTTTACCCTGAGAAAAATGTGAAGCTTTCTTTTCAGCTTGAGGACAAAACCCTCTTCCACGAGCAGTTTGTTCACTACCTGAAGTATGCCATGATTGTCTACAAAAGAGAACCGGCCGTTGAGAACGTTATTGAATTTGTGGCCAAGTTTGCTACAAGTTTTGAGGCTCCTGTGGACAACGAGGAAGCGGAGGATGATGAAGAGGAGGAAGAAAATATTTTTCTAAATTATCTGTTTAATTTTCTGCTGAAGGTATTGAAAGATCTTTATAATGTAAACTTTGGAAATTTAGATGTAACATTTTGTATGCATTTTTAGTACTTTCCTAATAGCTGACAAGGACCTCATACTTGCCTTTCAGTCTCACAATGCCAACAGCCATGCGGTGCGCTTTCGTGTTTGTCATCTCATTAACAAATTGCTGGGGAGCATGGCTGAGAATGCCCAGATTGATGACGACCTCTTCGATCACATACACGAGGCGATGTTGGTCCGAGTAACTGACAAATTCCCCAATGTCAGAATCCAGGCTGCTCTGGGCATGGCAAGACTGCAGGAGCCTCAGAATGAGGAATGTCCCACTATAAAAGGTAGCTCTGAGCAATTTTATCTTGCGGCCAGGTGGCTGTGTAGTGCAACGATAACACTGTCTGATAAAAGCACTGAAAGAAACACCTGTTTGGACAGTTAGCTGAATCATTGCATTTAGACGCATTTTATAAAGGGCATGTGATTGCTGCAAATGGTAGACGTGCGCCTTTTTATTTTTACAGTTTTGATGTGCCTTCTTTATACTCATCTAAGTGTTGTTTTCATTTTTCGAAGCCTACATCATGATTCTTGACAATGACTCTAACCCTGAAGTGAGACGGGCGGTGCTGTCTTGCATAGCTCCTTGTGCTCAGACCCTTCCCAAAATTTTGCAGCGAACAAGAGATGTGAAGGAGGCAGTCAGAAAGCTGGCGTACCAGGTAGTTCTTCCAGATGACGATCATATGAAGAGATCCCTTTGAAAACCATATGAATGACTGCATCTTTATTTCTAAATACCTTTGCCATAGGTCCTTGCTGAGAAAGTGCATGTAAGAGCATTGTCCATCGCACAGCGAGTCAATCTCCTGCGGCAGGGGCTTAACGATGTGTCAGGTAGAGTTTTTAAATTTTTTTTTTTTCTCCCCCATTTAGGTTGTGCAAAATACACTGCACACTTCAAGCATTTTCTTGTCTCATATCATACATTAAGTTAGATTGGATTAATTTACAAAGACGCTGAGTGATATATCACTAAAATATTTTATCGTAATTATGAACATTCATGTCCTCAATATGATATATAGTATAGTGGTATAGCTTGAACAATTTTTTTAAGTTATAATGCACTATTTTTAAATGAATTCTCTCAAAGTAAGTTATTGGCTTAATGTATCGTTATACACACCTTGTTTTTTTTATTATTTTTTAAATAAAGGAAAAAAAGGTAAGAACCAAAACGCGGCTTAAAAAATCAAGGTCTGAACCGAGCTGTGGATTTGGAGAATCATTATACCCCTAGTGGTCATAGAATTTTCACTAGGTGGAATCTGACCCATCATCCTCTGTGGGAAGTAGAGAATCGGACGTGACCTGGCTGTGTGTTGTGCTGGTGGTTCTTGTTTGCAGAGGCGGTGAAGGAGGTTGTGCAGAAGAAGCTGCTGCCAGCCTGGCTCCGGCTACTGCAGGGCGACGTGCTGGAGCTACTGCACAGGCTGGATGTGGAGGACTGCCCCGAGGTGGCCGTTTCAGCTCTCAACTGCATCTTCAGTCTGTCGTCACCCGGAGACCTGATGCAGGACTGCATCAACCTTGACAGCAGGTATTGACAGTTAGGTCTACAGCTGTGTTTACTAATCCAGTGCTCGGGGACTGCCAGACAGTCCGCGTTTTTGCTCCCTCCCTGCTCCTGAGCAAAAATGTGGACTGTCTAGCAGGGAGCAAAAATGTGGACTGTCTAGCAGGGAGCAAAAATGTGGACTGTCTCTGTGGTCTCCAAGGACCGGGTCGGGAAACACTGGTCTGCAGTAACTGTTCTTCTGTCTTCTATAGCTCTCACCTTTGTATTATGGAGATGACTTCCCGGATCTTTAACCGCTAAGAAATTTGTGACTCTTGTTTGTGTGTAAACATTGTCTTTTATCTTTCTTTTAATATAATGCATTAAAATTAAATATTTTACATGACAATGATTCCCCCCCCCCCATCCTTCACTTTCAAAGGGTTTGTGTCTAATTAATTATTGTTTGAGTAAGAGTTATAATATAGAAACAGGCACAAATTTGGTTATGCTAATATTCACCCAAGCCTAATTAATTTCTAGTTTTTTGGTTAATTACCAGGAAACTGATGCCAGTGGAAGCGCTCACTTGTGAGAATGTTCTGTACTGGAGGGCGCTGTGTGAATTCACCAAGTCTAAAGGAGATGAGGGGGAGGAGATGCTGGAGCAGCTGCTCCCTGAGGCTGCCATCTTTGCAGAATACCTTCATGGGTAAACACTTTTATGTCATTTGGATTTAGTTTATTGAAAAATGACTATTAAGCAGCAATAATATGAGGCACTGGGGTCCTTTTTTTGGAATTTTTCCAAGCAGGGATCCAAAACGTGGCATGTCTTGTAAACGGACAGTTTCTTGCAGATAGATTTGCTCATGCATGTTAAGTTGATACATCAGCATTGTTTCAGGTACTTGAAGAGCATGCCAATGCTGAGTGAAGAAAACAGGGCAGATTTTTCTCAGGTTGAGGTGGTCATGACCAAGGAGTTTATAGGTCAGCAGCTGATCCTCTTAGTGGGCTGCCTGGATACAGCTGAAGAAGGTGGAAGGTGAGATTAATCCCCCCCCCCATTTTGTATTGTATTGTATTGATACAAAAATGTTGCGCACTTTATTGTAGGAGTGCTTGATTTTATGATATTAATGATTATAATATCTCTGCGATCTGCTTTTAAGGGGAGATCGTTAGAGTGCGCACAGTAGCACGATACTATCAGTTGCATTATGGCTTATACACGTATCTAAAGTTGTTTTGCCAGCCAAATGTGTTTCGACACACCAATAAACCGGTAATGACAAACAGCAGGTAGTACCTTGGATTTCTTCCTCCCTCCCTTCTGCGCCCCCAGCCCCAACATGCGATGTGCAGCATGCTACACATTCCTTATTTGGCAATGTAGCGGCATGGAAGACATGGAGGAGTTGATCTCTAAAAAGAATTGGACATCAGTAATATGGAACTTGGTTGGATATTCCCAAACCAACACGATTACTGTTCAGTAACTTGCAAAATAGTCTTAAAAACCAACATGAAGGAATCATAAGATCATGATTCCACCTGAAAAGAATAGTGATATGAAATTTGTCCCATATTACCCACTAACTTTATGGGTATATAGTGAGAGTGTAATATAATATGGTATGCTGTCAATGACTGTATGACTTGTGATTATGTTCCAGGAAGAGGGTGCTGGCTGTGTTGCAGGAGATTCTTGTCCTTCCCAACACCCCCACCTCTCTTGTGTCTTTACTGGTGGAAAAGCTGGTCACTGTCCTTAAGGATGATGAGAAAAGGATACAAGTTGTAAGTTAAATTTTATTTAATCCGGTGACATTTCTTGTAATGGCGAATAAGCTGATTGATTTTTTTTTTTTTTTTTTGTGTGTGTACAAAAAAATAGGTTGCAGAAATAATCTCTGATGTTCGTGAACCAATTGTGCCAGTCAGTAGTGCTGTTGATGAAAACGAAATCAGGAGAAGGCAAGTTAGGGTGAGTGTCTTGAGTTGCTTATATTTGACTGCTTCTGGCAATAAGAATATAAAATAAAACATCCTGCTGTAATTTGTGATGTTTTTATGGAGGTGCTGGTTATAACCATTATTTCATCAGTATCATCGCGTGTAACTTTAAGTTGTAAAATGAACTGTCATTGAATGTAAGGCTGAATACATGATTAGTGTTTCTTTTTTTCCTCACATCAATTAGCTTGCAGAGGTCAAGGTTAAGATTTTCGAAGCCAAACAGGCACTTGAGGAATGCATTGCTTCTCAAGAATTCAGCCGCGCTTCAGAACTGAAGGATTCAATCACTGAGCTAGAAAACCTGAAGAATCAGCTAATGAAAGAAGCTGAGCTGCCAGAGGTGAAAGAAGTTCGCGTGGAGAAGGTAAACCTAACAACACATGGCCTTTTTCTGGTCTTTCAATTGCTGAGACCATTTATGTATTTTTCTCGGTGTGTTCCTGCAGGATTCTGAAGTATTCTTGAACACTAATTAAAATTTTAGCCCTCATTAATGCTACAAGAGGTCAAGAGGAGATGGCAAATCACAATTCTCAAAAAGACTGACATGTAACCACCAAAACTGATATTTTTAGAACAGGTTTATTCTCTTGGATGTGATTAATTTCAGAAGTCCTATTAAAATGTTAGCAGCTAGTTGGAAAAATGCTGCGCCTCAGTTTTATGGCACAGTCATTCAGCAGCCTTTTAAAATCTTAGTGCACTTTGGAGAATGTGCACAAATGCAGTGCTTTCAGATGAATTGTTGGAGAATTAATCACCTATTGTACTATATTGTTGGAAGGAAATGCTGACTGGCTGTAGCTTTCCTGATAATGTGAGGTGCTTGGTGTTAAATGAAGGTATTTCCACAACTGCATGGATTTGACAAACAAAGCTGAGTCACCTTGTCCCATCTTCAGTGACCTTTCTGCTTGTAGCTTCTGCTTTCAGAACCTGAAGTGTGTTCCTCTCTCACTTTAGGATATGAGCAGGAATCCGAAAGAAATATGAAGGTTACAGTCTTGGAGTTTCTTTAAACACTACAGATGTTAATACTGTCTACACTAGTATGTAGCTGAATTGGAGGTCTGAAAATTGACAGTATTATTTTGTCCCTTTTAAGAATGACCCAGAGACCTTGTTGAAATGCCTGACAATGTGCGCTGAGCTCCTGAAGCAGATGTCAATTAAGAAAGGCATTGGGCCCACAATGAATGGCATCCTTGAATCTTTGGTATGTCTTGTGCTTTGAGGGATCTCTATACTTATTCAGACAGCTAAGAATAAAAGATGAAAATAATATATACTGGTTATGTATTTTGAATATATCATAATATTAATGTTGTATTTAAAGTTCTCAATTGCTGTTACTGGTAAAGTGCATTTGTAAAGAAGTTTAAATCTCCCTCAGTCCCATATAAATGGTTGAGCTTATTCACTAAAAATGGATCTTAAATTTGTTTTTCTAGATCTTGCCAGGCATTGCCTGTGCCTTTCCTGCAGTGCGCAACATGGCTGTTATCTGCCTGGGCACCTGTGCTCTCCACAGCAAGGATCTTGCAAATCGGCATCTGGTACTTCTGCTGCAGGTATAGGAAAAATATACACATATATGTAAATGAAGGTTTCATGAAATTGGATTTTTTTTCTTCACCTCTCTGATTTAAAAGAAACATTTGTGATTCACCCCCAGATCGCACAGCTGGATGAGCCAAAGATTAGAATAAGTGCTCTGAGAGCTGTAATCGACCAACTGCTGCTCAATGGCCTGGAGGTAGTCGGGCAAAAGTCCCCTTGTACCCCAGCAGATGATTCTGGTTCGGAAGACGGTGATGCCGAAAAAGAAAAAACAGGGGATGATGAGCAAGACACAATCCAGAGCATTCTCCTGATGTTCTCTGAATTTCTTGACAGCGAGGTATTTCATGTTACTACGAATTGCTTTTGTATAAGGGTGTGACGGTCCTGAAACTGACGCCGTGATACAAACATTCACAATTTTGGTGGCCCCCCGGGTGTCGCTGGTGAAGCTCTTATTGTCACTAATGTTAACTAAATTCAAATTATTTTTTTTATCCCCAAAGGATGATTAGAAAAGTCATTTTTCATTTCTCAATTAACACCAACACATGTAAATCACAAAATTATTCTATTTAAAGTTAGGGCAAGCTGTATATTCTGTGAATATTATCCATTACTTGGACTGCAATTGTCTCATACCATTTTGTACATCATTTTCAGTTCGGTACACAATGAAATTAAATTAATAAAAGTATTCCTTAGGCAGAACTTATTCACAAGTAGATGCAGATGTTCAAAATGGAAAATATTATGCTAATTACGGTTAATGCAGTCATAATCACCTTTTTTGGAACATTTTGGTTTCCCAATAAAGTACACTAATGCTGAAGAATGTAGTTAATAGACCAATACTGTCGACTTATACCAAGTCTCCACAAATATGCAGTCACACTAGATGGTAGAGAGCATGGGATTTAGACAGGATTTAGTTCATTATGATTATGCCAAGACCCTGAATAGGACAAGCAGGTATAGAAAATGGGTGGATATATGTTCATTTTTTGACTAATTTATTTTACATAGGCCTATTTATGTTTACAGTTTGCAAATATATAATTTTGTGTAATGTTCCTCCCCTACTATATGTCCCACAGCCATGCTGATTTCTTCTTTTATTATTTTTATTATTAAGATACCAGAGCTCAGAACAGAGGCTGCAGAAGGTCTGGCCAAACTGATGTATTGTGGAAGGCTTTCCAGCATGAAGCTTCTGTCCCGACTCATCCTCCTGTGGTACAACCCTGTCACCGAGGATGACACCCGCCTTCGCCATTGCCTGGGGGTCTTTCTCCAGCTGTACTCCCGTGAAAGCAGGTAGGGGCTAATCTCTGCACGAGCTGAATATTGTTGGAAAAGTAATATTAGGTGTGCTGAACTTAACTGCTTTTTCATTATTCATTAGAGCCCATCAAGAGTGCCTTGAGGAAAGTTTCCTGCCAACTTTGCAGACTCTGTTAAACGCACCTGCCACATCACCCCTAGCTGAAGTGGACGTCTCAAATGTAGCCGAACTTTTCATTGAACTGACGAGACCCAGTGCTTTAATTAATCCCAATAGAAGCTCTAATTTTCAAGTGAGTCCCTAGACAGACTTATTAATGATTTAATAGCGTTCATTTTGACATGCCAAAATGTCTGAGATGTAGATGAATGCTGTTCATTTAAATTATGTGCTGTAGCCATAGGTATTGTCAGATTGCTTTGTCTTCGTCCCAACCTGTTTTTTTTTTCTCTCTCATCTCAAGGATATCTCGGTCCATGACTGCTTGGCAGTCCGTCTCTGCAATGAAATTTTGAAGGACCCCACCGCACCTGAGGGGCGGTTATACGCAAAGTGTCTTACCACTCTGGAGCTCAGCACCGAGGACTGCACATCAAAGAAGGACCTGCAGCTTCTTCTGGATGAAGTTTGCCAGGTTATAGCTTTGCATTAATGATCTCATTAAATGTACTTGGTATAAGTAATGTAGGTTCGACAGGTCAGTTTAATTTTGAATTCGGTGTATTTATGCATTTGATTTCCAACTTGTTTCCCATTCCTCTGTATAGAATGTAAAGGACAAAGTATGTCTGAGGGCAGTTGAAAAAGTCATATGCCAACTGAATGGAGGATCTAAGGGCAAGACTTCAGTGACTCAAAATGAGCTGTCCACAGTTCACACACCAGATGAAACCAATCAAGGTTATATCTCATTTCAGTTGTGTGTGTGTGTGTGTATTACTGTCGTGGCAAACTTATTTAGCTAAAAGAAATCCTTTAATGCGCCTATTAATGAGCAAGACACACTAGACAAAATACTTTGAAAGGATATGTGGAAAAGGAAAAAAGCAGTGATTCACCATTGAGTTGAACAGCAGTATTTTTCCTTTTGTAAGCTAAGCAAAGGTTTAACCGCTTCATGGTCCTTGCAGAGGCTGAAAATTGTGAAGAGGAAACTAAGTCCATTAAACGACCAAAAAGAGGTATGGACTTTATCGTAGATGTGAAATTTTTTCTTCCTTGAGCCATTTAGGCTATATAGAGGGCAAGATTGAGACTTTTTAGAGATAGTTTAGAAAAAAAAATACCATGGTCTGCCAAAAGATTTGATACATAAGTTTGTTGAAAGATGATTGTCTCTTTTTATTTAGAGCGCTCTTGTTAGGTGGTTTTTATAATGTATATTTCAGCCTCTTAATTATTGCCAGTTGCAAACAATATTAATATGCCACTACAACCTAATGAGATTATGCATAGTACACTTAAACATTTGGGATAACAGCTACTAAAATCCTGTAACCCTGGGTGACAAGCCATGACCCAAAGTAAAACTTACTTTGTAAACAGTTTTTATATCAACAGTTTTTAAAGTTGTGTTTAAAGTGCATGTTTCTATTTTAGGACAACGGACTACCACTGCAAAAACCGCAAAGAAAGGGAGTAAAGCAAAGGAGACATCAGACAGGTTTGGCTGCTCTGCATTTAGTCTTTAGTCAAATATTTCGGCTGAAATTTACAAATGTAATGTATAATTGCCCAGCTATAATCGAATTTTAATTTCACCTGATTTCAGCTTCCAACTCCATCATCATGAAATGAAGAAAATGATTATGCTGCATTTCAATTTGCAGTGATGCTCCCATTTTGTCTTATAAATCCAGTGCAACCATTTCCATCCCCTTTTTATTTGCTTCACTTGAATTATATTTCAAGTTCAAGTAAATCCACTATTAGACTAAAGTCCAATAAATGCATATATCCAGATTAATCACGTTAATCTTGATCTCAGTATTGACCAAAGTAATCCAATGCCATTATCAAGCAGCCCTACTGCAAAGTGTTATCAGATGGTGTGTGTGAAGTTATGCTTGCAAAATCAGAATAGCTTATTCTTGTGTGCTCTACGTTTCCAGTGATGGGGAGAAGACATCAGAGGCAGCTCCAGCCCCCCGGGCGTCTCGTCGGGCAAAGGTGGTAGCAATGGAAAAAACCAAAATGGACCTAAGCATTCTGATGAACAGAGAAGCAAACTGAAATCTAGAGTGAAAGATGCCATTGTTTTATACATCCCTCAAGTTTAATAAAGACAATGCTCATTTTAACAATTCAGTAATGATTTTTGAGAAGCTTATTTTACCAGTTTGTTTATTGTATCTTTTTTGTTACAAGTTTCTATTAAAGGTGTGTATAAAACATGTCATTGAAAACAAATCACTGCATGTGGTAAATGAAATTTGCATTAAAATATACATATGTATAAAATCTCCCCATAAGGTTGCATTAGAATTGGGGAATGAACAGCTGAAACAGCAGCCTAGTTCTGGATTTGAAAGATTGACTGTATTCAATCTTTCTTACCGAATGTTTTGTGGAAGAATTGCATTGAACCTGTAATCATCTTTCCATGTATTAAACTGTCCTTGAAGTAAACTAATTTTAGTACAGAGGCTTAGAATGACTCATTTTAGTGTGCAGTATATGGTAATACTAATTTGTGAAACACTTTCCTGACTAAACCTGTGTACAACAGTACAAAGCAGTTGCATATTTAGGCCTAATTTTGTCTTAATACTTGAATACAGCAATTTTTTAAAGTCTTTTCTTGTGGTTTTCCCATTTAAGATCTTTCTGAGGCTTTACTGGTTTACGTTTAAGGCCATTTCTTGGATGCTATTTTTGTCTCAACCTAACTGACTGGGAGGTGTTGATGAATTTAATGACTAAGTAAAACCCAATGCACACTGAGAATGCAGTTTTATTTATGCAATTTGTGTTCATTGGACACCATTAAATTTAAAGGATTCAGAAAACTAGAGGCATAGAACTGTGGTCTGAAATCCAGGGTTCTGAATTTAATCAGCATTCTCTGTTGCCTTTCTGTCAAAAATGGCTATAATGTGTGGGAGTACCTTGTGATGGACTGGCATCCCATGAAGTGTAATGTCCTCTGCCTCACGAACGTCCTGCACGATATCCCTACATCCGGAAAACCGTGGATCAAAAATAACTAAATCCAATATTTAAAATTTCAGAATTAGCTCTTAAAATGAACTAGCACTCAATGTGCTTTATTGCTAATCATTCAGTCCTTATTTTATTGCACAAGAACTCGGTTCAAAACAGAAGTCATGGGGCCTTGCCCAGTACATGTTCAGATTATTTAAATCAGATTCCTGTCATTTAGACCACTTAAGGCATAAAGTGATCATGAAACCCTGATGTTCATGTAGCAAAATCATCAGCTACAAAATCACTTTTCTAATAGCTATGACCTTACTTTGACAAACTACATTTACTACCTAATTACATTTTAAACAAGTTACATTCAGATTACGATAAAATCTCTTAAGTAATAAAACAAAATTAAGTAAACTAAAATTTTAAGTCATTGTCAATATCTGACAATAAGATCTATACAAAAATTCTCCAGAATTAGAACAGAATCGTGATAGACTATTATCTCATCCAAGCTGTTTCCTGCCTTGTGCTCCTCCCCTCATGATCCAAATGGTCGGAAGATGAATGGATCAAACAGAACCAGCACGTACCTCGAGCTGATATTACTTAACCACAAGTGGAACAATGAAGTTTCTGAAGAATGAAAACATCTTAAACTACTATCACGTCAACATATAAACACACACACACAGTGCAGTATTCAAATGCAGTAACATAACTCACTAAGATTTGACAATGTATGGTTTCACAAATAGGAATGTTTCATGAAGGTTTATTAAAAGGTGAGATAAATGACTCTTCTACACCCACTAAAATTCAACAGATTAGCATCCGGTTTATTAAAACTGCAGTTGTGTGTATGCTTCGGTTGGCTACCACAAACAGCAACAGATGTGCGTTTGACATTCAGAAAAAGGTAAACGCAAAAACAGCATACCTGAGGACAGTTTATTGGCATTTTTTTCTTTTTAATGTTAATCCAGTGTAATTTCATCTTAAACTAATTCTTGGAAGTCTTACTGTTGCATGGACTACGTTTTTTTTTTTTTACAGAATAGTAATAAAAAACTAGAACCTAAGTTTTCAAGCCAGTTTGGGTGAATATTTTCATTAAACTTATAGTAGTGCATTAAAAAAAAACAAAAGTCACTGATAAATTGGTGTCTAATAAAATTGTCATTGGATGATTGGATTATATTTAATTGGTGTTACTAAATTCAGTGGCTATCTATAAATTTGATTATGTACAGGGACATAGCAAACCTAAACATTTTACATACGATCCCTTTGTTACCTTGAAAGTAAAACTAGCAACTGTCCTCCAAGATGAAAATGGGCTGTTCGACCAGAAGCACAACACACATGAATGACAATGTAAAAATTAAAATATATAAAATTGTGAGGTCTAAATATAAAGCGAGCTTGAATGAGTTATAGCTGCTTATATTATGCCAATAAAGCAATAAAAGTAACTGATTCAAAGATATATTAAATTATTTTCCCTTAATTCCCAGTGCTCTTTCACATCTGGTTCAGTTTTCATAAAAAAAGATACATTTACAATGTAACAAAAACTTGTGTAGTGTAAAGACAATGACCATTGATTGAAATCAAAATAGTTTCACACTTTTTTGCTGATTGGCTTGGAAATTTTCATAGCTGCATACAGTATGGATGATCACTTAAGAGTAGTGAACCCATAGGCATACTATGCACAAATGTGGCTTCTGCTAAAGTACAGCTATTTTTGTCTGAGGTTTTCAGGATGCCTGTGTAAAAGAGGTAGGCTCATTATTGAGACGCAGACAATAAATGAAATTATTCTAAACCATAACAAAGTTCTAACACAAAATGAATAACTAACATTTAGAAAAGTTATTGGCATCAAAAAATATTAAAAGCTTTTAATAAAAATGATACACCATCTGGCTTAAAAAAGTAAACATATTGCACCTATAGAATATCTTGAGACATTAGAAAGGTGGTAGTGAAAGCTATGGTTTCTATTGAAGGATTTGATATAGTGCAACAAAGGTTTTGTTTGTGTCATTTACATTAGTATGTTAATGCTCGGAGGCTGGGGAGCTTTGACAGTATTCAAGCAAATTCTTCAAATCAAACAATACAAAAAATAATAACCCCCCAAAAATACCCTCCTCCCCATATAGATGCAAATGACAATCATTTACTCAGATGAACCGTTCTATGGTACTGCCAAATATTTTTGGGAAAACTGCACACCTCAAATAATTTGCAACAACAGAACATTTCATGCATATTTCTTTCGGAAAAAGTTAATGCACATATTAAAAGAGTTGCCCTAAAATGGATCCTCGATTGGTGTACATAGCATATTACCTAGACAGACTACATTAAAACCTGCGATGTCCAAAAGCAATAGTCAGATCTGTGCATTGAATTTTCGGGTAATGATATGTTTGAGACCTCAAATATTTTTAAAGATCAACCTGAGGTATGCCTTATGGCAATTCCTGTAACGCCTATTAAAAAAAGTCCTTCATGAATTATGGCCATTCTTTTAAACATTACTAATTTATTTCCTTTAATGATGGGAATACCTTTTTAATAATACTTTAAAAGTACTATCCAAACAAAAAAAAAGTGACAAGCTACTCTAAAAGCATACAAACATAACTACATGAAATAAAAAAAACACAATACAAAATAGTGCAACCTTAACGTATCCTTAATTTAAATTTATGCTACATAATGCTTACTGAGATATTACTGTTAGATTTCTCAACCAGCAGACAATTTGAAGGCACCTTGTACTGAAACAAGTTTTATCTTGTTGAATGCATCTCACCAAGATGGTTTTCTGGTTATTTGGAGCTTCTGCAGAGAAAATAAGCTTACATTAGGAAAACACACACACATATATTTTATATATGTGTATGTTTATAATATGTCATATTTTTCCCCCCACGTCACTTCCAATAGCTAGCATTTATACAGCTGCACATTTTACTACAGTCTCAATATTATATACAATTTATTTTTAAATAATTTTTCTGTATGAAAAAAATATGCAATGGCATCTACACACTGACACACGCACAGACACTTGATTATCTGAAACATACCCCTTCTTCCCTTCTAGCTGCTGGTCAAAGATTGTCTTGCCATTTTCAGAGGTTGTGATCCACTTGTGCCATGGCTTTTTCTTTTTTGTTTCTTTCGATTTCTGAACTGAATCTGGTCTTCTTCAGGACAGTATGAAGACAGAATTCTAGGAGAACTCCTGCTTTCAGTTCTAGCTACATGTGCTATCTCCTTTCTGACATGTCTCTCTGCACATTCTGTTCTTGGAGGCAAACAGTACCCGGATGATGATACATCATCTAGTTTAATTGTGCAAAAATTACATTCTTCAGCTGCAGATTTTGTTTCCGGAGAGTTGATTTTCTTGAGGAATACTCTGCATTCCTTCAGTCTTTCTGGGCTCCAGGTTCTTGAGCAGATTCTCTCTTCCTGGGAAACATCAATCAAGGTCTCTTCAGGTTGTTGGACCCCAAGTTCTTTTCTTTCCGTATTCAAAGAACAATTTTCTGTCTCTATGGTAGATGCATCGGCAAATGCCTGCCGAATCTCCTTCGATGGTAAATCACCACAAAGAGCATCGGGTGCCCTTTTAAGCATTGGCCGGGTTCGATCGTGACACGATTTGTTTCTAGTCATGAACTTTGATTTTACTCTTAAGAGAAGGAATCCGTATTTTCCTAGCATTTTGTGTCTAGACAGAAGACGTCGTTGGCCAAAGCCCCTAGCAATTGTACTTGATCTTAGAAGAACAAGCCTTCTCCTGACTTTTAGCTGACCAGCGTTAAACATCCTCTTTTGTGCTTTTAGTTGCATTGCTGGACTCTTAGGGACTATTTTGGCGAACTTTTTGACGTGCTTTCTGAGGCGTTCTGCTTGAGGGCTAGGGTAAACATTGGTTCTGCTTGTGGCTCTGATGGGATTGTATTGGACAATTTCATAGGGATTACGGACACTGGCCTTCTTTACAATTGCTAGAGACTGAGTCTCTGTGGTTTGCATAAACCAAGCACAAAGTTTATCCATATTCCAGTGTGTCTGAAACAGCATTTTTACAGGAGAAAAATAATTCTTTGGAGGCTCATTTTCTGTTTGATGCATTCTCGTTTTGAGACCAAGTTCCTTCTCTGTGGAAAATGAGTTGCTTGATTCTACAGACTCTCTGACCCATGTGTCTGACATTAGTTGAACCCTCCTGGTAAACTCGTCATTCGATGTCTCAGCTGAGATAGAAGTATGCCACCATTTGAAAGGTTCATTTGATGTAAAAATTGAATCTACTGAAATTCCAGACAAAAAGCTTAGGTCCTGCCCACAAGGATTTCTTGAAAACAATTCTGAATTTGTAGTATCTGACATCTCTCCAAAAGGTTTTTCAAAACTTTTGAACTGGTTTGACTCACTACTGGTTTTGTTCATAAGCAATTTTCGAGACCTCCGTAACAGTGCATTACTGTGTGTGAATGCCCTGGAGGTAGCCACAGAGTGTAGCAAATGAATTGATGGTTTCCTTATTCTCACAGAATGTCTTAATGGTACCAGAATCTTCTGGCTCATAGTTCCACCTTGTACGTTCTCAGTTTTTTCTCCATCAACAGCACCAGACTGCGAACTGATTGTCGTTTGCTCTTTGGGATGGTTTGACACAAATGGTTTTTCCTTTTGTGGCATCTCATTATTCAATTCTGTCATGTCCTTGTCTATACTAATATTTCGTTTTTTTGGAGAAACTGTTGTTACAGTCACAGAGATGCCTGATATCTTAACCTTTGGTGGCCTCCCTGGTTTTCGCATTGCAACTGAACACTTCTGTTCTGTACATTTGATGTTTCTGCTTGAATGTGATCGTCTGTTTTTTACAGGTATGACCAAATCAAAATGTTCAGTTGGTCCACCCAGCAGTTTGTCAGATGATTCAGGAGTTGCACTTGACCTTACAGAATTCTCATTCAGATCATTGTTTGTTTTACAGCCATATGCACTTTGCAATCCTTTCATTTGCTGGTCTGTACCAAGATGTCCACTGCTTTCAGATACAAGCCTCCTTATTCTCCTTGATCTTCCATAAACTACGGTGATTTTGAGGTTTTTATTTCTTCTCCCACCATCCTCATCTTGTGAATGACATGAAGTGTTTTTAACAGTATTAGGGCTACCCTTACTTGAAACACATTTTGAAATCTCACCCTTATATTTAGGTGGTCTACCAATTGGTCTCTTTGCTGGCTTCTCAATTTGTGGGCCGAGTTTTTTGGGGCGACCAGGCTTTCTTTTCTGAGGAGACAATGATAGTCCATGAACGAGGAGGCATGGCTCTCTTTGAATGTCAAGCTCTTCACTTGAACTAGATGCATCAGAAGTGACAGGCCGTTTATGCGGACTATTTTCTTCTCCTCTAGCAACTCTGGGCTCAACCTCTACTGATTTTTCTTCAGTCTTTGCCAGTCCACACCATGATGATTCCACGCAAGGATCAAATGTCTCTGGTTGACTTACAGAGCCCGAACTGGCTGACTTGAGAGAGTATTTGATTCCCTCCTCACTAATAACTGGAGATACAAACATGAGTCTTATTGGACTTGAATATGGAGTAAGAGAACATTCATTGGTACTCAAAGCATCTTTCATGGTGTTAATGACTTCTGACAAATTGTTCTCTATATTTACATTGTTCAGGTGGTTCTGATCATTAGTGAGAGATCTCAGTTTAACCAAGGAAGCAACTGTTCTTCGTTTTGACCTTCTCTGAAAACCCTCTTTGATTTCACTATCATCAGATGTGTTGTCTTCCAACAGCGGCGGACTCATTTTTGCTGATCTAGTTCTGGATGTATTTGATAGATTAAAATCCGTTGATTTCAGATCGTTACATATGTTTTCTCCAGATCTCCCAGCATGTCTCACAGTCTTAGATAATTCATTCTGCATGTTTAACTTAATTGTGGATTCATTTAAATCTAAGTCTAATGGAGACTTTTCAGCACAAATAGCTTTTGTATCTTTCTGGGCTCTTTTATTAAAAATGCTTTCAGAAAAACAGGCAGCAAAGTACATCTTTCTTGGCTCAGTGACATATGCAGAAAATCTCTGTGGCGGAACAATGTGCCTCCTAGATCTACTTGTATCAGTGACAGGCTGAAGAGACAAACTTTGTTTTTTTATTTTTGTGTTCCCATACCTACAGTTTGTGTTGTTCAGATCTTTTCCCTTGTGTTCAGGTGACTTTTCCTTGTTTTCTAATCTGCTACAGAACAGTTCAGTGTGATGTGGAGAGATCTGATTGTCACAAGTGTCTGTCGTTTCACTCTTTCCACTTTCTGAAAGCTTGTCCTTCTCTAGGCTTGTCAGCAATACGTCAACGCAAGATTGTGTTTTAAAGTCATCTCTCGCGATAATTTTTCCCTGCGTTTCAAGTTCCAGCTTTCTTCTGCAGGGCAATGGACTCAGACTAACAATGTCTCTTCTGATTTGCACACACTGATGCCAAGAAGGGGCCAGGTCAGGAGATCTTACTGCATTTAAGGTTTCTTGCTTCCTATGAAAATGCTCCTTATGCTTGCAATCATTATCGGTTTCCTTGTGTAAAATCGTAGTTAAAATTTCCTCCAAGTGAACGCCATTACTGCATGCCAAGCTTTGGTTGGCAGAAAGTCCTGAATTTTGTTCTTTTTCCAGTGGTTCAATAGGTTTCAATTGCTTGAAACACTCCATTAGATTTTGTAATACATTCCCACTTTGATTTTGTTCAAAGTTCTTTCCTGTTTGTGTACAACAGTCAGTGCAGTCTTCGCAAGGAGTATGCTTTTCAGTCTCTTCAGTGCTGGCATTCTCTTTATCAAACTCATGAAAGAGGGGATCGTCTTCCTCTTCATGCAAAAAAAGAGATGCCGACTGGTTACTGAAACACTTGCTTTCTGCAAAAGGGCAGATAATGCTTTTATCACTATTCTTAGCACCAACATCCAATGGAATGGGGGACAGAGGTGGAGGAGAGGGGCTACAAGCCCTGATACAGGGGCTACACGAATCACAGACTTTATGAAGAGTAAAAGGAGAGCTCACTACACTTCTGACTGGAGTGATGTATGTGCTCTTGCTAAGGCTCTGATAAGTGTATGTACATCGCTGAGGATGAGAATAGCTGCCACACGAACTAGGACCACAGACTTTGTTAATGCAACCAATAGCCATCCTTTGGCATGAGAAGTAATGCAAATTCTTCAGGCAGATGCACGCAGGAGTCACAGAACAAGAACTCAGCCTACAAGAGTGCACACAGCACCCATCTGATGTTTGGTAATCTGCAAAAGCAAACATATCTTTATCAGAGTTCTTTCCCAAATGACAGGACAAGGAATCTGCCTGTGAAAAATGTCTGCAGCCATCTGTGTAGGGTGTGACAGAAATGATGTAATCTTCATGCATGCACTTTAAGATATGATAAAGCAGCATTCTATGGCATGGGCAGAATGCTGAGAGGACCATCTGCAGCACGGTACACTTGATTTGTAACTTTTCTGCATCCAAGTGGACTTCCTCACCACCAGCCAGGGCCAGGGAGCTATATGAGAAATGCAGGAATAGAGATTGTTACGTATAAGTTTCTATAGACTTAAAATATTTAGTCTAAACTTATGACCAAAAAACAACTTCCAGATTCACTAACAAGTATCACAGAAGCAAAACAAAGTTATAGCGTTAACATTCATATCTAAAAATCTGACTAGTTTACTTGGAGACTTAGTGACAAAACAGTTCTAAATGCGCCAGTGCAAAGCAGGATGTTACATAAAGTAATATAAATGCAATGATGAATCACACATTAGGATGTCATCTGTCCTATGAACTGGGTGAAAATAAGCACCACTAAATTAGTCTTGTGATATAATCTGTTTATGCCCTGGAGACTGTCTATCAGTATTTCCTAATATCAGACAACCTTGGACTGGTTACAAAACAATTTAGGACATCAGCTTTACAAAAGTTCACATCTGTACATCACAACTAAGTTTATAGAACAGCTTCAAGAAACATATCAGGAATAGACCTAAAGACATTACTCCGAATCTACAGGACCATGAATTCCAGTCCTTTAAGTCCTTTAAGTCATAAAACTTACATTTTACTGGCTGGGCAATTTTTAAAATTATTTGATCTTTGCGATAATGTAGTTCAGGTTTCTGTATATTCTTCTGATATCAAACACATTCAATATGCCACTGTTTACATGCCATACAGTTCCATACAAATACTGTGGATACTAAAGCAGAAATGGCAATAATACAAACCCACATTTGGATCCATGTAATATATGCCAATACAGTTTCATTATAAACCACATCTTAGAAATCCTTGAAAATATTAGTCAATGCAAGTGGCTGGGAATAAAAAGTTGACAAACTGAAGAAAGTGCTCGATAAAAGTCCATTAACCTACATTTCAGTTTCAGCAGATATCACACTGGACAGTATTAAGCACTCCACAGAATAAAGTATTAATAAAGGAGCTGGAATACAAAACATCCATAATTTAAGCACTGCTGAATTGTGTGTATTACCCCAGCAAATGCTAGTTTGTAACAAATAAAGCACATTAATAACCCGCCCATCTGATTTGGGAGTCTGAAGTGTCACATTCATGACATAAGATTGAGGTCAACACAGGGTTTCAGGTTACTCTTAACATAACTTTATTGACAAGTTGCAGAAGGCAAAGGATACCGATTGTTGCAACGCTCAAAACTATAAGAAAATGGTTATACATCCAGTTTCTACTTTATCAAAAGTAATCTTTCACAACACAAATTATAACTTCAATACACTGACAAGACCAAAATGAATTTCGCAAACAATGCGTCAAATTTCAAAAAAGTAAATGTTCACATTAAACATTAATATGCGAGAAATATTCTAAGGAATTAACAGAGGCCAGGTATAGTGGTTGAAATGAATTTTAACATTTTTCCAGAAAACAGTGACCAATAAGGAGTACTTGGAGCCTGGTCAATTAGGCCATTAAGTCTCCAATAAATCAGTTGGAGCCTGTGTTAAGTAACCAAAATGTAAAAATTCTGCTTTTAAAATATGGACAACAGGAAAGATACTTCTTCAAATTATATTTTGTGAGAAGAGAAATGCACTTTATTAAGGAACTAGAATATTTGTGGGCACCCAGATAAAGATACTGGTTTCAAATAACTATTATACGCATTATATAAAAGAATGTCATTCTATCACACTACGTCAAAATCCTGTAGGGATTATTTCAAAACTGAAAATGTAAAAAATTTCTAGATAGTCAGTCATTCTCACTTATGGCTTTAAAAGCTCCTTTTACCTCTTTTCAAAAATGTACATCATCCATTAGCATTTTAGGTCTTTAAAGGGACACCAGAATTTTGTATTAAAAAGTAGAGAACACTTAATCACATATGCATGCAATTGCAGTAAAACACATTTCACATTTCATGTGCAAAAGCATCAAAGTGCTTTAATACAAACTAAACACAACCAAAGTATTAAATTCACATAATCAGACAATCACGAGGGGGGAGACTACAACACAGAACATTTAGATAAACTAACAAACTTAATCATAGTGCAATTTATTTATGCATAAATAACTTTACATTTGTTTGACCGCAAAATGAAATAGGGAAAACATAAAGAAAAAGAAGGCTGTCACAAGTATTCTGAGGATTGTGACAAATACTGCAGTTTAAACCCAGACAAAAATTAAATATTCATTTCCATATAAAAACTGTCAATAGCTACCAAACTGTTTAAACAACCATTCTGAGCAGTAGTTCTAAAAAACAGAGGCACTGAGTTTTATGAAAAGCTTATTAAAACATTCAAAGTAGCTATAAGTTAGAATACCATTGAAGCAGGATTTTTAGGGTGATTCAAGAATACCTCTGTCTTTCGTATCAAACTAGTGCCCTTTTATAAAGTTACATGTAAACAAAATACAAAACTGTGATACAGGGACTAATCCATTCACATAAGTCAGAAAGGTATGGTATTTTGAATTTGATTTCAGACTGAAAAAACTTCTGAGATCCATCCACTAATTTTTTAAATTAATCTAGAGGGTAAAAATTTGTCCTGCCCACCTAACTTAATTATGAACTGTATAAAACAATATTTCAAGCAGCTTGTTTGTGGAGAGAAATATAAACCTGAATTGTAATTTTGGTATAAGCAGGATAGAGTTAACGATGCATTTGATATTTGGAAAACTATTGAAATATACATTTTCACAAAAGAAATGTAAATCACAGCAGCAGAGTTAAGTGAGGTTTACAGTAGTATTTTGTGGAAAAAACCTTCATAAATACATATATACTTTATAAACACACATTCATTAACTTACCATTCTCAAGTTTATTTCTGTGCACATTTTCAACATGCTTTATCGCATTCCGACTTACCCACTGTTTTCTTTCGCTAAACCCATTTGGAAATTTGATAAACTCATATTTCTTTAAATAGTTTGTCAAGTTAATAAAAAATGCAACTCATGGAGCACAAAGCCACCACCAAGTTTTTAAAATACTTCTCCTACTTTTTTTTCCTATTAGTACTACAGACTGAGAACATGCCAATAGGAATTTGTGCTACTGTTGGCATTTGGTGTCCCCATCAACAGCAGACATTAGTACCATGATTTCATAAAACACACTCAAAGACTTGAGTGAGGCAAAATGACCATGTTCCAGAATTAGTGCGAGTGGCTTTTAAACTGGATGACCTACCCAGAATGAAAGCTGCACATAACAATCATTAATGCTCAAAAAGACAAATTAAACCTGAATATTCCAGAAAAATGCAAGTTTATACACACCCTAAGACAGTGTTTTACAACATCAATATTTATAATATATCCACAGTGAAAGCCCTGAATAGCTCTGTTTAAAAGGCATGTGTTGTATCTGAACTGTTTACTGAAAAATATCCTGTCAAAGCTTGAGAATTCAAGTGCTATGGGCAGACTTGAAATGAGGTCTAGAACCTTGTGGAGTTGTTTGTCCCTGAATCAGTCACAGATTCTGACAATCTGGGCTTCTTTTTCGGTGGGGTCTTCAGTGTTCCAGAACGCTCCTTCACTTTATACTCTAAAGTGCTGTGAGGTACTCTGTAAATTCCTTGTGCTTTAGAGACACTCATCTTGCCACTCATGACCATTGCAATGGCTTCTTCAAGAATATCGTGATCATACTGCCGGTATCTGCCACGCTTTTTCCTGGGCTGTTTATCTCTCCGGTCCAGATCTTCAGCATCTTCAACGGAGCCGTTTTTCAAGTTAAGACACAGCGGAGAAAGATCTGCTTGCATGAGACAGGATTCAATACCAGAGTTTAGAGGTACAGAACATTCCATTTTGTTCTGTTTGGGGAGTGTGGTTTTGAGTTTTTGAAGAGGTAAGCCATCTGGCACTGGTGCACCTTTTGACACTTGATACATTACATCCACAAAACTGGAGATGTCAGCTTGGGATTTGGGCACAGTACTGGCTCGTACCTGAGGGATTTTTAAATGTACTGCAGGACCATTCAAATTCTGAAAGCAAAGGCTTTCATTTTTCTCTTTTAGCTGAGAAAACATTTTCTGCAGAGTCAGGTGATGGAGGTAAGAGGAAGCTGCAGGCAACTTCAGCTCAGAGTTTTCGGTTATGCCAAATTTACCCTGCTGCGAGAGCTCCACTTCTGCTCGGACCCAACTGGCCACTTTGCGCAGGACAAGGCGAGACTCTTTGCGTCTTGAGACAAAAAGGTCAGTCCCGTCATCCTGGCTGAAGTTTTCCAACACTGACAGTTTTCCTTCAGATAAGGCGTCTAGCTGGAGTAGCAATGTTTTCTGAGGTATGCCGTATAGTATGGCCGCTTTGTGAATATCCAACGATCCTGACTGAATGTCTTTCAAAGCTTTTGAAAGCAAACCTTCCGAAAATTCAGAGCTTCTTTCCACAAAGTCATCTTTCTGCGGTCTCCTAAGATGGATGGAATGAAACGATGGTAAGCTGACGCATGACAGACTGGTAAACAGCTACGGAATGGAAGGGTCCACTCCTTTATTCCTTGCTTTGGTAACATCACTGCTTCTCACATTGCTTTATGTCTCTGAGCTGTGGCGTAAATTGCTTTAAGTTGCAAACGTTAGTCCTGGAAGGACAGCTTGTCAATCGTGCGGTAACAATGTTTATGGTAGCACTTCCAGTATTCTGTTTTTTGCAATTGAGTAGAATTTGTATTTCAAAGACTCCAATAACTTCATGGCTTACAATAAAAAAAAAAATGAAGTTGTACATTATTGCTGATATTGTCCTGAACTGCTCACCACTGTGACGTTACCGCTGAACAAGTAATAAAAGAGTCAAACCCTTGACATTACAAAACAGAAACCAAAATAAAACCTCTAAGAATAAAAGGTTGCATTGCAAATGAAGACATAAAACAAATCAAGAGCACATGCAAAAGTAAGTTTATCAATGAGATTGGCATTGAAAACCTCATCCTTTGAAATGGCAAAGGAGTTGTCAAGCAAGTGACCACATTCAGTACAATTTAAGCTGTCAAAAGATGGCCTGCGGTATTTTCAATATAGGTATTAAATGTGATATTTCAGCACTCCCAATACAGAAATAATTCCCAACATATGCATGTTATGTTGTCCCATCAGTGAAGCCAGTCTCAAAACAGACTGACAAATCAGAGTGCCTAATACTGCCCTTTAACAATGACGTGTAATTAAGAACATTCTTAAAAAGAAGAAAAAAAAAAAGACAGTACTCACCCTGAAGTGTTCTGATTAGTGGATGCATTTGTACATGTTGACAATGTGGAGCTGGAACGATTCTTCTGTGAGAGGTCGAGCACCCCGCCTGCTAAAAAAAAAAAAAAAAAAAAAAGATAAAAAAAAATTTGATATTGCATATAAATACCTTAATCTGTGCTCTTAAACATTTAAACAAGGACAAGCAAGCACATCAACTAAACATTAATGCACTAAATCTGCATCCTATTGGACAGCATGTGAAAACATATTCAATACTGCCTCAGAAAGAGTATTGGTTTACACACAGCTGTTTACCTTGTTCAACATTCAGATGGTTTCGATTCACAGTAAGATCCAGTGGTCCATCTTGATCTGAGGGATGCTGACTGTCACAAACTAAATTTGTATCCAGCGACGACCCATTTTTTCCTCCTTGAATTTGACTTTTTGAAGCATATTCAACAGCAAATTGACGGATCATCCTTTTCATTAATTCCTGAGCAACTAAGGGAATGTTCGGGTCACAGCTCTGAGGGAGGTCTGGCAAGAGAGAGAAAGACTTCTTAAACAAGAGTAAAAAAAAAAAACATTTTTCTAAAAGAGAAAAGTGAAAAGGTAAGAAAACATTTAAACACCAGTATCATATGTTCAGGGAGACACCCAATGCAATTCAAGGTTAAAAATGTAAAATTCTCCCAAAGTCTCAGGCTGCTGTATAAGAAAGGATGTAATTGCTATTATTTACCAAGAAAAAAAGGCAAGGTAACTACATAATTATACTTTCAAGTGAAGGTCTATGGCAGCAGGAATTTGACAAGCAATGCAAACAGAAGCCAAGTGTTGCATAGATACTGAGGGTGTACACATCCTTTGTGAAGCAGAGATGCAGCACTGTCTGTGTAACCACACATTGTTTGGCAGAAACAAAGTGTGACCTTGTTCGGTTTAGTGCTCTTTAAACCCTACAGCACAATTCTGTCTTTTTCGTAGATTGTATGAACGTTTCCTTCAGAAGAATCTCAGTAAATAACATGAAATCATTCATAAATTAAATCTTGCACATTAAAACATTTTTTATGTACCTTTCTTCCGAAAGATTGCATGAAGAAACTTGTCGGCTTGATATTCAATTTTCTCAGTGTTTGACTGGCCCTGAGGAGAAGTTTCTTCTGTTGGAGTTGACTGAAGTGAACAGACAGCTGGAATATGGTCCTGTTTTAAATTAGAATAAACACAGATTAACAAAATACTTAAGTGTTACACTGAGTTAAGGAGTTACATTTTAAAAGAAATCATGGTAAACATTACCCCAATTTTTTCTAACTGTAGACTGCAGAAAGAACAGCTGGCATCCACGGACCAATCATTAACCACATCTGGTTCACAGTCTATGAAGACACATTTTACAGTTTTTACTCTGTCTTGCTTCAAACATGCTTCAACACCTGACAAAATGTATTAAAATAAATAGCAATAAAAGTGAGTCATAATGCTTAAAACTAGCATTAAAAATGAAGCCTAAGAAACACAATTAAGCATTCAATTATTCAGTAAAGTGCTGTGCATACACCTTACCATCAAATATACTGAGATCTCTAAGAAGCCTGGTTCCATAGATTCCTTCTAATATACTTTCAAATCCTGCGAAAACAAAAAGAAAAAAAAGAAAAAAAAACAAATTAGAAACATTACCTGGGGCAGCTTTCCTCACCACTGCCAGGATTACAAGCAGGCATCATCAGATGGGGGGAAAAACCCATCACTCCATGTAGCAATAAATCGTTAAAGCCAACAACTTGTTTATTAATAATGGAATTAATAATGTTCATAATGTTTGACAAAATGTTTCAAATTATAACTTCACTAAACTAAACCTAAGAAACACCATACTGCAGCCTGAGAGAAAGTTTTATGGAATGGGGTTAGGGCTGCAGAATATATTTTGATTATGGCGCGTGAGCAATTATCACCAGAACTTTAGATAACAGGCATAACACTCGTCCGGACCCTGGCTTTTCAGTAATATATGGGCATTCGCTTATGTCCAAAATTTGGTAAGCAGATTAGCATATATTACTAAAATATTACTGAGAGGCGTATTGTGATGCCCAAGTTAGTAAACTGTATAAATTCAGCATATCCTTATGTGTAATAAATGTGTTGGACATCAAACTGAAAAACCTACCACCACACTACCAATGTCTTTTTTTACGTTATCCACAATATCTCGTCTTTGAAAAGATGTTGTGGATGCTGAGCTGCCCCTTTCTTCACTGCCACTTCAGTACTTATTGCTTCCACGATTTACCAAAGCAGTATGTGGACATGCTTCTTCAACCAAATTTAATAAACATAATAGGGATGGGCCAATCCACATTTTTTCAGTTCCAATCCAATTCTGATAACTGCCAATACAGTTAGAGATTCCAATAGAAGGGCACTTTTTACTTCAATATCTTATAATATCCATCCATCCATAGTTTGACACCACATATCCTAATCAGAGCCACAGGGGGCTACAGGCGCAAGGCAGGAAACAACCCAGGATGGGTCACCAACCCATCGCAGTGCACACACACACACACCATTATAATAAAAATGTATAATATACATTTTACATATTATTAATATTTTTGTAACTAGTAAATAGAGATTTAAAAACGTATGCCAAAAAAATCTTTATATTAGGCTACTAGAAACATACATAACGTACTGTTCCACCTCATTTGTACATCTTGTTTTAAGCATTTGAGGCATTTTGAGTTTGATTTGAATATCTTCCAAGAAAGGATACACAAATAGTGAATGCTTAAGATGGCCCACAATTTTTCTCCCACTGGCAACAGAACCACTTACACTTCGCTGCGATAGCAGCCCTCGTCTATTACAAGCTGCAGTGTGTATGCAAAACAGCCCAAGCTAGTGACTCCCAAATTATCCATTGTATTTTTATATTACTCGTGTTCTCGCACGTTTGTGTGTGCTTTATTTAGTGGGATTTTCCACTAAACGCTACTTCCACCTCGCAAATCTTTGTTTTTAAAGACTGCAAATCACTGTGCTACTAGTTGTTGTAAAACCGTAAAATACTTCCAGATAGTCTCCCTCTTACTTGATGTGCTTATGCTCCTTGTACTACAAGGGGTATGCACATGACATCACAGCAGGTGAAAGACTGCACTCACACCCACTGACAGGCAGATAAACGCAGCGGCAGCGTTAGTCATGTATGGCCGATACCCGATTCGTCAAATAGGTCGGGATCAGCGCAGATACTGATCCGAATATCGGATTGTGGATCTCTAAAACATAAGGATATGCCAAATTTACACAGATCACTAAATTCTGGGCTTCATAATATGCCTCTTAATATTTTGGGCATACTACTAATCCGCTTCCGAAATTGAAGGTGTAAGTAAACATTCATATGGTACAGAAGCCAGCATCCTGACAGATGTTTGCACTGGTTATCTAAAGCCCAGGGGGTGGTTGCACATAACACCTTAGGATTTTCCTTTAAGTCCAAGTTAAAGTTCCCTTGAAATAAAATACAAAAGACCTTTAAGTCTATTCTTTAGGGTGTCCTTAAAATGTTCAGTTTTTTCCTTTAACTTGATCTTATACTTAAAGAACCCCTTAAAGTTCCCTTAACACCTGCACAAGACCTTAGCAACCAAAGTAAGGAAAGCAACTTAAAAATACTGCTCTTAACCACAACACAGTCGAGCTTATGGCAATAAATGAAGAAAACAAACGCATCCCGAGAAGAGAGTTTCATGAAAGAGAACACACTGGATACGATTAATGATGATCAAGTGATTTAGCATTACAGATTTGATTGGCAGTCGATTTATGATTTTATTTATTACGGCCCACAACAGGTTTATATTTCATTATTAAATCTGGCTAACAGATTTATCTTTCGTTTTCCACAGAATGTAACGTTATTCCACTAATAAGTGCTGGCAAGTTTCAAAAGGACAGAGACAGAAGTATCAGTTATCAATCGGACTTTCAGATAAAGAAATATGAAGACGCATCCAAAAAGGTGTTCATTAATGCATTTACAAAAACAATTCCATCTGCTCACTACCTCCTTTCCCTGCACTTCCGTCTATCTTCAAAGTAAGCATCAGGGCTTGTCATCAGCCAATCAGTAAAGCTTAATTACCACATGCCCCACTCAGGAGTTGTTCTTCCAGCGAGAAGTACCTACTCGTAGTGAACACAATACACCAGCGGAAACAGTCTAGATTTTTATCAAGTAAAGGTGCAGTGATAGCTGAATTTTGTTTTTATTTTTATTCAGACGAATAGTAAGTTTAATTTCATCAGTCAGTAGACATTTTGTCATGTTTTTGTTTTAGTCATCGCCATGCAAAAAACCCTTCATTAGGCCATATTTTCATCAACGAAATTAAAACAGGAGGTGATAACAGGTATGACAAAGAGGTGTAAGTGCATGCAAACAAATGGTCTCCATGGAAACTGTACAATTTTACTGCTGTACAATCTTTCAATGCAATAAATCCCTTAAGGTTTTCTCCTGAAATAAGGAAACCTTTTAAGGGATTCTGTGGAACACCCTTAAATAAATCCTTCAGCTAAGGAGAAGTTAAACCTAAAGTGTCATGCTTAAGGGGAAAACTTGAGGCGCTTTGTGCAAACAGTTCCCAGTGACTACTGCGCATGCACCATATATTCAAGGTTATATATCACAATGTGATATGGTGCAGCCCTAGATGGGGCATTTACACAACCAGATGCAAGTCTTCACATGAACCATGTGAAAAATGTTGACAAATGTCCATTCACTTGATAAGTATATAGTAAATAATTTACAGTGAGCCAGTTGGATTTCATTCTCAGCATATATGGCTAGTAATTAATTTTCAACTAACAACCAAATTTATGTATTTCGGTGGCCATTTTGTTGCAATAATTTATGAAGCTGAGGGTCTTGTATTCCAAAAATGTGCATGCATTTACTAGAATGTGCCTGCAAATTCACCTTATACAGTGCATGCAAAAATATTTGTTGTTGATCCAAGCTCACTATTGGAAATTGGATACAATGGTTTTCAAAAGTAAATTGAGTGAGTTAGCATTTTACCCCCCCCCCAAAACTGCAAGACACCCCTAATTTAGCACAATAGCCTATAATACACTACCTTCCCACAGATTTTTTTGTTCACAAAAAGTAACTTTCATATTCTTTTTGAATTCTTATAGGTGATTTATAACAAATGTGAACCACATTCAACTTCTATAGACAGAACATTTTAGGCTTCAGAAAAAAGCAAGCATAATTATTAAAGGGGTTATATTATAAGGTAATATCTTATAGTTAAATACAAAGATGTCGTCAGTGTTAATTCAGGTGTGTCACCTCCGGACCAAATTTCTCTGAATAGGTGAGATTAGAAATGTCTAACTTAAAAAGTTTCTTTGAAAACACGTTTGAATACAGTCACTTTAAAGGTTAATTTCCATACACTTGCTACACCACAAATCTTCATTAATATATTTAATCTCAGATGCCATTATGTTTTATTTAATTTCAGCTTTCACTAATCAAGCCAAGCTTCGGTCTGCTCATATTCTATTTATGACACCCAGAAGATGGCTGTCCATTTTCACTGCAGATAGAGATTGACCAGTCAGTAAGAGAGCTGCTTAAAAGGCAAGGTAGCTGCCACAAGCTATTAACATTACATTAAGTTATTCAGTTTTTGGTCGCACATCTCTTAAATACTTGTAGGTTGACAGCAAAAATCAAAATAAGTCACTTGCTCACTGAAACAGTTTAGGTAGCCATTTGATTACACAACAATTAAACAGAATACAAGCTTCTACTTTGCAAGGGAACTGTAGATATTCTGGTTAGAGAGATCACAAAACCACAAATATTCCAACAGCAAGTTAGTCATTTTGCACATGAAAACATATTTACATAATACTAATATGCACTTTCATTTTCAGCAGTTGAATCCTCAACTGTCCTTTCACACTCTCACTTTTAGCGTCACAGTCTTAATGTAACCACAACTGCAATATAGTTCTAAAACATTCCAGAGTACCATAATTGCTTGTAATTTACCGCATTGCAGCGTTTCTAACACATCACAGTATAGCAACATACTTCACCCCATGTTCATCCTTACTTGAAGTTTTGCAACACTGTAACAGATAAAGGCATACAGCAACCAAGAGATGCATGTGTATCTCAGCAGTATGTACTGTTGTACAGTAATCAGTATCCAATGAATGAAAGCTATTCATGCAAAAGGTCTCAGTCTTACATTGTTGAAACAAAATGTCTTGTGTTCATTGAACCTTAAATCTTCTAAACATTATTTAATGCATCTTGTTTTAGGTGACAAAATACACAAGGAAATTTTCAAAGCGTGACACAAGACAAATGCAGTAATGCAAAACAGCAAAGCTCGTTCACTTGTGATACTCCCAGTCGCTTTGTCATACAGCGTTGAAGTACAAACGGCATTGTAAATCAGACAAATTCATAAATGCTGTTCATACCGACTCCTCACGAGAAAAGTAAATATTGGTTACAGTGAATAGTACTAGGTTTTTTTTATAAGTTCGCAATACAAGCTAAACTGTACTTAAGCAAACCTTCAGTTTTAATATACAAAATATATGAAATGTCAGTTAAAATACTGTAATCGTAAGGAACGAATGCGTCCTAAAGGAAAAAAGAAACAAAACAGCCTTTGACCGACAATCGCCGGAACCGCATAACAACCACCGTGCAAGAAGTTCAACATTTTCTTAGAACCTCAACTGACAATTAAGTCGGTAGCGACATTAATATATCCAAGTAAAATGCAAATATTTATGAAGGCGTTTAATTCAGACAAACACTGAACGGAGATGGAAAGCTGGCGAGAACAGCTACATAAAAACTAACACTTCATTTGAAGTTAACACTCATCGATTAGACAGGCATGAAATAGTTATGAGAACAGTTGCTTTTAAGCAAAACTTATGCTCTTTGTTATATCGAGTAATACTGTATTATTCAGACTGTCTAGTCACTATCGGTGAAGTTTCCCGAGCGAGTTAAAGTCAGCTTCATGACCGTGATACCCGTAAGAAGAAACAAGCTCCCAAACCGAAGCATTAAAAGCGTTATTAGGGATACAAGCACCCTGCTCAAAACGCCCGGCATTACATCGTGCAGTACCTAAAGAAGAGGCAGCTTCTCGTTCATCGTACGATCTGCAGGCGCGCGAGCTGCAGAAGAAGCCCGGTAAGCGCGAGCGGGGTCGTTTATAAAACAACACGGTCACGTGAAGCCGACAAAGGACAGCCGTTAAGATTTCGGCGAGTATGAGAAAAACGGCCAAATACGAGCAAATAGGCCCCGGCTCGGTCTGCAACTTCCTCACATGGGCAGAATTTTTTCAAAAAGAGCCGCGTCAAACTCCTTGGCGCGACGAAGGGCTTTTGTTTATTCATCTTTTAATTTTTTTTATGCACACTTCATAACTCATTTTAGATAGAAATTCTCAGGGGAGGGGAGGGAGGGGGGGGGAGGGGGGATACGGGACGTTAACCGGAACACCGAAGAGTCAAGACAAAAGAAAATGGAGACAGAAATGGTAGCTAGCCTGCCAACTACCTCTTCAGTTCAATATAGCTCAAAAGCTAGTTAGCGGATTAGCCGGATTGTGTAGTAAAGAAAACACAAAGCAGCACTAACCGCAGTCGCACCAAAAATATATACACGGCATACAAATCAGAAAATGCACCACCTATTCTTACCTACACAATGGATCAATTTGTGTCGCCAGGAGTCGAGTTCCCGCCGGAATCCTTTTCTCTCTGCCGTACATTTCGAGCTACGGCACTGGGTAGCCATTCTGTCTGTTCTTCTCTACCTCTGCGCGTGACGTCACTCCCTGACTACATCTTACGCTCGGTTGATTGACACGTGTCACACGGGCACGCTGAGGAGGAGCTTATCAAATTAACATGAGATGCTGTTAGTCAAAGGTGACCCAAGGTACAGACTAATTATTCTTCTTACATAGTAAGAAACAATAGGAGATGTGATTACATCATTGTGTAACACTGTATATTTTATATTTATGTTTTTATTTTATGTCCGATTTTTAAGTTGTTTTTTAAAGGCTAATATGAATATTAAACTTTTGAATACATGTCCACTGTTATATGTAACAGATATATATGGTACCCATGCATCTTTTGGTTAACAATAAAAATGATTGCGCAGTTTCGGCATATTTTCATTCTTTGTGTTTATCACTTAGTAACATCTTTCTCTAAACAGTACATTTGTGATTCAAGTTCATAATACATATGCATGAATGTGAGTACAGTTACAGAAAATTTTGTAACAGAAGAAACTGTTAGGTGTTACATCAGGGCTTGAGTTGCATGTGGATGTCATCCCCCCCTGTGGGAAAAAAATGACAAAAACCATACCCTTTGAAAATATACCATCCCCCCTCACCACTTCCCTAAATTATCCTAAATGTTACTTACATAAAAAGAAATCTATATAAGGGGTTCTGAACTGGCAGACTCCAGTCTGTATCCAGACCAAAATACAGTTGCACCCCCCCCACACACACACATTTTATAGTTGAAGACTCGCCCCTGGCTTGGCAAATTTTATTGTAAATACAACACCCCCCCCCCCCCCAAAAAAAAGCTATTACGGCCAGTTAAGCATAAAATTAATTATCATTAAATTCCTAGAGTAAATGCGAATAACATTATATAGTGAGATTGCTTACCATCACTCACAACAGGCTGCCTAGATGTTATGGTGATATTAAACTATAGCCTTTCCATAGTACAACTTAGACATAATCACAAATTTGCCTGAGATTCAAAAATTGTCTTTGTTGTTTTTCTGTGCATCCAACAATTCAGGTACTGCTAAATCTCGCATTATATTATTTTTGGTGTCTGCTGCAATACTGCACATAATCACTATACCAAATTAGGATATTTTTTTTTATATTGTTACTGTAAATATAGTAACATGGGGCTCTATGGGTTAGAAGTTAATGCTTTTGTCCTGAAGATTGCTGGTTCAAATTCTGTAGCCTGCTGAAGAATTATATCTCCGTTGGGGTCTTGAGTAAGACCCTGAACCAATTCCTCTAGGGACACTGGCGTAATGGCTGACCCCATGCACTGTCTCCAAGGATAAGTCTCCCTTTATATGTCTGTGTGAGTGTATTTGTGTCTCATATTAGAGCAAGATGTGGTGTGCTGAAAGTTGAAATTTCCTTGTGTTTGCTACCTGCACAATTACAATAAAAGCATTTTATGTAGCACGAGCTGGTGTTTGTATTACGGTACTATCAGTAATACTATCAAGTACTATTTGCATAGTTCAGCAGAATATATACTGTTAACAATCCACTTCGCAATGGAATAACTGCTAGGCTGATCCACTTCTGACCTGCTATTTCATCAGATAGGGGGGCACCCACCATTTGGTCTTTAAGCATTGTTTTAGATAATGAGGAGTAAGACACAAACACAACAATTCACCTAGACATGTAAAACAGTATTTTATGCTTTAAAATACATGGTATCAATACAATTCACTGACAGCAAAACAACACTCATTTGCATAGTGTGCCACCATTGGCCCTTAGCCTTACAAATGTTTCTGGCAGAACATAATCACTAAATGACAGGCAAATGCAGATTATTTACAGTGGCATTTACAGATATTTATTATGGTTTTAAGACTGCCTGCTGCTACAATATCAAATAAGTCTGACACTTGTCCAGATGAATTATTTCTTATTTTTAATGTGCAAAATATAGATGACAACCAATTATCATTTATCAGTCGATGGCTAGAAAATGTCACAAAAGAGGAGAACAAAGAAAACAGGTGTATACAAAATCCTTGGCACATTTATTTAGGCTTGAATTATGAATTTGTATAACCTTCCTATGCTGTTAGAGTCGGCACCGACCCGTTTGTAAGTTTTAAATGCATAAAAGCACCACATAAATTTGTTTACTGCATCAAGGCTTTTTGACTTCGTCAGGAACTTCTATTTAAACAAAATAAAAAAAAATCACCAAATTATACATGCTCTGGTCATGACTAGAACACCTCTGGTTTGTAAACTTAAAATGCATAAAAGCACCACATAAATTCGTGTACTGCGTCAAAGATTTTTGACTTTTACCAGAACCTCTATTTAAACAAAAAAAAAAATCGCTAAATTATAAATGCTCTGGTCAAGATTATAACAGCTCTGGTGCTGGGGTTGGCAAGTTTAAAATGCATAAGAGCACCACATAAATGTGTGTACTGCATCAGGAACGTCTATTTAAACAAAATAAATAAATAAATAAATAAATCACTAGGCAAGGCATGATCAGACATGTAAGGCAAGACAAGACCAATTCAGTTTATTTATTTAATTCACTCGAGGCTTATTTTACCATTATTTTTTATTGAAAACGAGAGGTATGCTGTCAAAAGAAAGGTCCAGAAAGCCACACCAA
>JAODKC010000053.1:1059836-1073487 GCA_026777985.1 Mormyrops attenuatus | reverse complement strand
TGATTGGTTGCTTAGATAATTGCATTAATGAGAAATTGAACAGGTGTTCCTAATAATCCTTTAGGTGAGTGTATGTACAGTATACAATGCCCTGCAAAAGTCAGTCAAAGAAAATTATGTTTAAATGCTCATCATGTATGGGCAGCGTGGTTAGTGGTTAGTGCTGCTGCCTCACAGCAAGAAGGTCCTGGGTTCGATCCCGGGCCCTTTCTGTGTGGAGTTCACACACTCTCCCCGTGTTCGTGTGGGTTTTTGCCGGGGGCTCCGGTTTCCTCCCACAGTCCAAAAGCATGCAGGGTAGGCATGATTGGCGTGTCTAAATTGGCCCTGTAGTTGTGTGAGTGTGTGCGCCCTGTGGTGTGCTGGTTCCTGCCTGTGCCTGTTGTTCCTGGGATAGGTTCTGTGACCCCAATTGGGATTAAGTGGTTATGATAAGGGATGGATGGATGATCTTCTTGTTGGTCTAAAACTATGATAATAGTTTGTCAAAGTGTGTCATAAGAACATACATAAGAAATTCACAAACGAGAGGAGGCCGTTCGGCCCATCGAGCTCGTTTGGGGAGAACCTAACTAAAAGCTCAGAGTTGTTAAAATCTTATCTAGCTCTGATTTTAAGGAACCCAGGGTTTTAGCCTGCGCTACACAAGCAGGAAGACTATTCCATACTCCAACTACACGCTGTGCGAAGAAGTGCTTCCTCAAGTTCATTTTAAAATGTTCTCCCGCTAATTTCTAATGTCAGCTTAGCTGTTACAAAACCTCTTCTAGCGGCAAACCAATATTAACTGTCTAATGCAGTACACCAATATATGGTATATATATGTTTTGTTTATTGCTATCCCACCTCACTGAGTTACTTAACTGTAATGAAATAAATTAATTGAGCTTATGATGAAATGTAACAAATACATGGAGTGGCTGCAGTGCCCCTGAGGAGATGTTTGGAAACTGAAGCGGTGTTCATCTAGCAGTCCAGCAAGATATTAGTGACTTTTTGGAGAACTGGAGAAGTTCTCGTTTATTTTTTATTTTGTGACTTTTACATATGCTCTAATGTTAAATTGTGTGTTTGTTTTTTTCTGGGCAAATTATACACACACACAGAGTTAAATAGCTGTAAACAATTTCCTTTGACTGACTAAGACTTTTGTGCAGTACTGCATATCTGCAAACGCCACGCTCTACTATGAAAATCTCAAGATGCCGGCTGTTCCTGAACCAGCATGCCTGGCGTGCTAATCACTCAGATCACGCCTATTGCCCATTTTAAAGCTGTTGAACAGTAACCAAACCTCTTGATCCCATCTGCATGCTCTGGGTATTGTGGTGCAGCCACATGAGTTTTGGGCAGGTGTACTAGTGAGTGTGTACAGTACGTCAAATCCAGCACCTACACCTAGTCAACTCCTTGACAGCTTATATGTTTGTGATGTACTATTTGCCTCATGGGTACGTTGCCTTGAACAAAAATAAAAATAAATGTAACGTAAATATCTTAATGTATCCTGGGAAACAAACATGGACCAGGAAGATGAAAAAGAAAATTCTGAAATTATCCATATCCATGTAAAAAAATCCTTGATGGATGAAGCTTGTTTGAACTGAGCTACACTGATGCACTAGACCTTCAGTAAATAATTGCATCATGTACCTAGTGAAGGGGGTTTGTGTAAGTCGTCCATGTGGGACTCACAAATCATGTTTGAAAAACCGTCCGAATGTGTTTTATTCTGAAGCATTTAAGTTCCAGTAGCTTTGATTATAAGTGTATAGCATTCCCAGCTTGAGTGACACTTGCCACTTACTCTCTAAAATGTAACCGCATTGGAGAGTCAATAGAACCCGAGATCATCAATAGCAAATAAGAATCGTCCTTGTCCAGGGTGTTTGCCTGGGGTGTGCTGCCAAAGTAGGACTGAGGAAACCTTGAGCATGTTTAGAAGAAGAATGTGCAGGGATTGCAAGGCCGACAGTTGCTTGACAAGTAGACACAACGACAGAGCGAACTGTTTATTGCCATTCAGCACAAGTGTCCTGTGGTGCCAGTAAAAATGCAGCAGATAAAGGACATAGTTACAAAGCAAAGATAAAAAGAGACCTTTGGGTTTTAAAATGAAACCTTCCAGGATGTTCTTGAAAAATGCAGCAGATATATTCCAACTTCCTATAACTTAGCCAAATAATATCCATCTGCCCAGTTTCTATAGCTCCTTGTCCACTGTAGGCTTGCGAGAAGCCTGAAACTTATCTTAGGAATCACAGGACACAGTTGGGGGGCACCGGTTTGTCACAGATTCGCACACCATGCCTAATTTAGCGACACAAGTTATGCCTAACTGCACGCTCTCAGACTGCAGTGCAAACCGATACACAACCCACACAGACACAGGTAGACATTACAAACCACACACACAGACACAGACACACATGTTTATATTCATATCTTTGTGGGGGTGGGGACTGCCCATTCATTTCTATGAGCAAACCTTAATCCTAGCTATGTCAGCCTTAACCGCTACCCAGTCCTAATCTTGCCATTTTTAGGTTTTTTGTTAAATTTGCAGATTTTTTTTAAAATTGAGTTTCCACTTGTATGGACTGAAAAGATATGTATATCACTCCCTGTCAGATAATACTATACAAACAAATACTATGCAAATAAATGGTCTACAGTACAATACAAAAAAAGTTACAGGGCCTCAGTTTCTTACCATGCCTGCAAAAGTTTCACGATTCTGTGAACCCATTTTAGCACCCAGAAACATATCAGAGACAGCTTGCTTTGCGGGCGGCATGGTGGTGCAGTGGTTAGCACTGTCGCCTCACACCTCTAGGACCACGGTTCAAGTCCCTGCTTGGGTTCCATGTGTGTGGAGTTTGCATGTTCTCCCCATATCGTCGTGGGGTTTTCTCCGGTTTCCCCCCACAGTCCAAAGACATGCTGAGGCTCGTTGGAGTTATTGAATTGCTAAAATGGCATGAGTGGTGTGTGAGTGTGCCCTATGATGGGCTGGCTCCCCAATCCTGGGTTGTTCCCTGTCTCATGCCCATAGCTTCTGGGATAGGATGGGTGTTTGCTTTGCTAGAGAACCTGGGTCCACCATATGGACAAACAATTCTGCTGCGTTTTACTATGATTTAACAAGTCTATGGACAAAGCTCAGAGAACCAATACTTTATGCTGTGTAAGTCATGTGGGAATACAAAAAAATAAGAGATATATATGTATTTCATTGAATAAATTCAAACCTGGACATACAGGTTGCATAAAGTGCAATGACTCCAAATCAATGACTCAAACCTCTCCAGGGTATTGTTACGGCTCCACCACGATAAATGATAATGTGAGCTCACCCCCTTTATACCTAACTATCTGTTGATAGTTTAAGTCTGAAAGGGACTCATTCACATTTGGTCTATCGCTTTTGTATTATGTAGAGCATTATCGCTGCATCGTCAGCTAGATCTGATTTCTCTCCTTTTTTCCTCTTCTGGAAACTTCCGTTTATGGGTTTTAACAAAGATCTTCACTGGAAACTAGGTAATTAAACCTCACGCTTCTGTTATTCTCTGTTACTTTCCGATATTTTTCCAGGATATTGCGATCTGTTAAATAGTCAGGAGCAGGTCTTGAGTTATGTAAATTGTGTATTTATTCCTCTTCCTGCAATGTCTCAAATGAGAGAAAACTCAATGCAATATTACACTTGTGACACGTCTATACTGCTATTCTCTGGACTTGTCAGAAAAGCAATGTAGACCCCAAGGTGAGAAAACATTGGCTCTCTATAACCTACCGAATGTAAATACCATAAAGAGCATGATTTGATTAGATGCTACTTTTCACACTTATTTCTGGACCGCATTCCGCTTTTCATCGCCTACTTTTCCAGGACATTCTACAGAATGTAAATGTTTAATTATGGACTGTTATATTTACATTTCTTATGTCAGTGCATGGTGAGGCTACTTTGTATTATACATTCCTCAGGAAGCAAAAAACCCAATATTGAGGAATGTTTTCATAATCATATAGACACCTTTTCACATAGCACAGCAGATGAAAAAATAATTTTAAAACCTAATTTAAAATATATGGCTCTTCATCATGAAACGCAACACAGGAGTTCAAAATGATTTCAATTAAATGCTACTTTGAAGCCATTCGTTCATTAAGTTCTACACCTTTAAAGGCAATCTGTTCACAATTGGTAGTCTCAGTAATATAGTGTGAAGGCAGGTTTATTCTTGTCTTTGGGGCAAAAGGTGGATTATTTGCCAGAGTTACCATGGAAACCATAATTAAATTGTTGAATGTTGACATGACCCACATGTGTTTGTGACTAGAATTGCCAATGATCTGTAAAACGGCATGAGATTCAGACTTCAAACCTCTATGCAGATTATAAGCATGTCTGCTCCAATTTAAAGGGCTAATGATACATCTTAATCATACTACTAACTTTATCCCATAACGAATCTAAGGAAATCTTTTCATCTTTGCTTCCTTACTTACTTCAACATGCTACCAACCACTTCTGTTGTATTCTTTGTGTCTTACCAATAATTGTACAGATTTTGCACTTTTTATTTTATTTTAAAATTGCAACATCGCACCATGTGAAATGAGATTTTACACAAAGAAACAAAAATGGTATTGAAACCAAGATAAAAAAAAATTAAGCAAATAATATCATTAATGTGCCAACAACGGGGAATGCATTACAAAATACTATCAATAATGTACATAAACAAGTGTAAATGCATTTAGTCCATTGTTTTTAAACAGTTAAAAAGGCAATTTCTTACAGCTTATAACAAATTATTAATGTCTTTAACTAGAGCAGATGAAACTATTACAATATCTCTATATCCTCAGGGATCACAAGAACTGCACTTTCAGCCCTACAGCAAACTCCTAGGCTTCTCACTTGAAGTAGAAAATATGACCTCATTGCACTGGTTCCCTCGCCAATCCATTAAGTCCAGAGAGCTCTGCAAAATTTTAAGTATAATTGAAGGAGCTGGCACACATCTGATCTTGGATACTGAATGTTTTTTTTTGCTTTTTTTCATTCTCCTCTTTTACCTCTGACCTTTCACTGCTAGGATCATTTAATGCTAAATAAGTGCTGCCTGCAGGTCTAAGAAGGTCTCATCACAGACCTTCTGGCAGTCAGCTGGTGCAGGGAAGCAGTGATGATCACAGAACTCCAGACAAACCACCGGTAAATGGCAGCCAGTCTCAGGAAACAGGAAATTCCACAGCTCATGGACTGACTGGGGGGCAGGAGGGGCAAGTAGACCAGTTCAGAACTACAGCTACCTTCTCCAGGTCCATCACTACCCCACTGCCGTCAATGACATGTCCCAGGAACATAACTCGTAGCTGGAGTAGATGATACTTGGAGAGTTTCAGCTTTAGACTAGCCTACTGTATTGCAGCAAAAACCTCCCATATTTTGTCCAGCATCTGGTTGAAGTCCAGAATGTGTATCAGCAAATCATCAAGGTACACGGAAAACACCAGACCCCAGCCAACACCCATTCTATGAGGCACTCCAAGGTGACTGGGGCATTGCATAATCCAAAGGGCATCGTGCTGAAGTTCCACAGCCGCTGGTCCAGGGTGAGCAACATCTTCTCAGCTGCTAGGGCCATTTTCCAGTACCTGCGGCAGAGATCCAATGAGCTAGACCAGTCTGGGCATTAAGGGCATTGTTGATCTCTGGCGAGGGGTAAGAGTCTGTCCAGGTGATGGCATTTAAGCAACAGAAGTCCAACCAGAACCACTAGGTATAATTTTTCTTCCGCATCAAGATGGCAGGAAGTTTGGTGGCTTGGGCGTCATGAGGCTTCCTTTTCTCCTGGTTTGTGTTTGCCAGGAGTTTGCACTGCTGTGTTAAGGCATAGTGTAGTCTAACCCACCACCAGCAGGCTCATTGCTAGGCCGGTAGGTGGTAGTGCTCCCTGGGTCACACATTGATGTGGTATCTTCTGACCATTTTACAATTTTACAATGGCTCTGCTCATTGTACTTGGGCAGGATATAGCCAGGATTAGTGAAGGGGTAGCTGATTGGCTACTTTCTTAGATGAGCAGAGCATGTCTGGGGCAGCTGCCTGGTCCCTTCCAATCTGGGAGCTCCAGACCTCTGAAGTTAGTCCACTGGCTCGCCTTGTTTCATCTCCTGCTGGGTCCCATCCGTTCCCTCAGCTGCGGTCTTTGCCAGCTACTCCACCATGCCAGCTCTCTCCAATCGCCACTCTCTGCACAGTTCCGGCTCCACCTTTCCCACGCCGCTGGCCAGCTCCCTTCTGTTGGTCTTCTGGCCACATTTTCTTCAAGCTGGTCTGGTCATGCCATCCCTGATATTACTTCTTGGAGCTGAGCAATCAAATGCTCCAAATCCTCTATGGATTGCAGGTCTTAGGTTATGTTTCTGATACCAAGGTTGCATTGCAGCTGAGTAGAACAGACTGACAGTGGAATAAATGGAGACAGTGACATGGTGTGGAGGGACATAGTGATGTTTTATCTTTATATAAAATGATTTCACACCTCTGCCTTTTAAACTGGCTCAGCCAGAACATCAGGTCACACCATTCACATTCATTCGGTCTTGTTCACAATTGGACCAATTCACATGATGGATGGGACAGCAGTTTGGGAGAGGTCTGATTATGGTGATGTTTCAGAAATGAAAGAAGGAGGTTTCCATGATGGCTGAGACATGTCCAACAAACGAGACGGATCCAGAATGACTCCAAGGTTGTATATACTATAGGTGACTATAGGTGAGAGAAGGACTACTGTGCCATCAATGCAGCGTGAAATCAAATCAGTTTTATTAAGGAGGGATTTGGGGTCAATGAGCATAAATTCATTCATTGTTGTGCTTAACAAAGTTATAGATCATCCAGGTCTTGATTACAGATAACCCGGCTTCTGCGTGGGACAGAGGTGGTGAGGGCATCGATTTAGAGGTAATCTGGGTGTCTTCAACATAACAGATGAAGATGATAATCGTCTAATAATTATAAAACGAAGAGCTGTGGCCTCTGATGAGGATGAGAAGATGAGAATCTAGAGATCTATATGAAGGGTTTCCTGTCAGATTGAACAAATCCAGTCCAAGGTGGTGCCATTAATAGCCAGGTCACAAAGTCTTGAGAGGAGGATGGTGTGGGATACTGTTACATATGCCGCTTATCCAATGCCACCAAGAACCGAGCCTTACCGCCAATTGGCGGTATTCGTTGTGAAGTATGCAAGCTGTGCCCAGGTCGTAACCATACAACATGCTAGTAGTGTGACCAAAGCGAGCTGACTGCATCACCACCATCTGATTGGTCAAAATGCACGGAGATATCGGTGTCCTGTGCATGAATTATCAGAAGGAAAAATGCCATGTTCTCTATATTATTCATTATTAGTAGTATCGCACATTGTGATGTATTAATAAATTCCCGATAACTCGGAACTTGAAAATTGCCAACCTCCTACTTAATAAAAAACTATAAAACAGCTGAACAAAATGGATTCATAATGAAAATTTACGTAAGCAAATGCTAATTCCATTACCGTTCGGTGCTTGCGTAATATGGTGATTTTCACAGACATGCTAACGGAAATAAGCACACAGTAAAAAAAATTAAATAATTGCACATAGTAAATCATGATATACACTGTGTGAATGGTAAATAAGTGTCTCTTCAATGCCTTTTACCGTAATTCGTAATTCGGCCCATTATTTTACATGCAAAAATAATCATAAATATAGTACACTGTAAAATAAAATTATTTAATCTTTAAGTCATATTTTTTGGTGTTTTTTTTAACCTTTTTATCACAATTGTCTTAGTTCATTGTTGTTATAAACTTTTCATGACCATTTTCCTAGTTCATTGTTGTTACACAAACGGATATGAACATATACTGTACTGTGAGCAGGAGAAGAATGAATGAAGAATGCCAGACGCGGTGCAGTCATGGCTGCATATTTGTGGTCTCAGAACGCTCCTTAAAGTCGATCAGTCGTAAGTCGCATAGGCCATGAGTCGACGACGACCTGTAGGTGGTAAAAACTGAGGTCAAGATTGTCTCTTTTAGGATGGTGTGATAGCACCAATCATGTACATGGAGGGAACCAATCTAGAAGAGAATGACTGATTGAAGAGGATGGTCAGGTGAGACGGCTAACACAAGATGGAGGGGGGGTCAAAGAACTTGTGGTGGTCTTACAAGGAGGGATTATATTGGAAAATCAAGACGTGTCCGGAGGGGGGCAAGGAGACAGACTGTGAGATCAGAGGTGCAGGGGAGACTGAGAGCTATTGATAGTGGATTTTTTTTTCCTCAACAGAATCTAAGAAGCTAGTTGCAGACATCGAGAGAAAAAGGAGAGTTATTCAGAGATTTTTCTCACAGCAGAGAAAAGAGTGTGAGGGTTTCTATTTTTGCTGTTGACGGGATTGTAATAATAGGCTGTTCTAGAAAGGCAAAGGGCATCTCTGTGATGGAGAAGGTGTTCCTTGTAGACCTCAGTGTAGACTGCAACAAGGACTTGGTCTTTTGAAAGAGTGCTCCAGTAAAAGAGTGGAAAATCAATCCAGTCAGTTCTTTAATCAAAAGCTGACATAAGTGTAAAAACAGCTCTGGGGGGCCAAAGAGGCCCATGACTCCATAGTCTGGGTAGTTGGCTCACACAGAATGACACCTTCTTATAACCCAACAAGAATGATGAAACTCCAACAAGAGTGAGCAAGTAGAAACTTACCCATGAGTTAGTGTCCCATCCTGAAGTGAGTGGAGACGAGCTCTAACAGTGTAGGTCCGACGAGGTGGATCAAACAATCAGGAAGGTAGAATTGGGGAAAAACTGCATGTTAGACAGGATTCCGAAAAGGTGGAGAGCAGAGGTACCTCACGGTCAGGTGGCAGGCAGGACAAGCAGACCGAGAAAATAAAACGTAAAAACTGGCAAAACAAAAGGAAGCCAAAAAGCAATCAAAATGAGCTAACTAGGTTAGCAGGTTAAGTAACATAAAAACGGGAACACAACGTAGAAAAAAAAAGAGAGAAAGACGCCAGGGGAATTGGCCTGGGGACGTGGCGCACTCACGCAGCAGGATGCCAGAAGTGCTCGCCCCGTAGCGACGTACAGGGTAGCTAACGCGACTTCAGTCAAGCTAGAGCACGTGTCAAATACAATTACCAGGGTCCCCATGGAAAAGTCTTAAAGTCTTAAAACATCTTAAAATAGATTTTCAGAATCTAAGGTCATAAAATGTCCCAAAATCCCAAATTAACATTTTTTTTTACTATTAGGTATGGGTTCTTAAGTCCTAAAACATCTTTAAAAAGATTTTCAAAATGTAAGGTCATAAAATGTCCCAAAATCCCAAATTAACAATTTTTTAGTATTACCTATTAATTTCTGAGATATTCCTAAAGACAGATTGAGTAATTTATACTAGATGAATGCAACTTATTAATTATGCAATTAATAGTTTATAGTTTTATAATTTATAGTTTGTGAATTCCCATTGCTTATGCTTCTTGTGTTTTTATGTGCAGTGCCCCCCAGAATTATTGGCACCCTTAGTAAATAAAAGTAAATAAAACAGACTGTGAAAACAGTTTAGTGTTTACACCCTTGATTTTTCATAAAAATATTTTTGATCCTACCATTAATTGAAGTCAAATGACTGAAGGGTAAAATAAATTTTCATTAAACAAATATTTTTCTGAATTATATTGCCAGTCATATTTAAGCTTTCAGTTCATCCGCGTCACTAGGAACACTTGAAGTGATCAGCCATGACTTTGTGTTTCACTGGGGTACAAATATGAGGTGACGCACAGACCAAATTCCCTTAGTCATCCACCACAATGGGAATGAGCTGAGGACACAGGAAATGGCTGTAAAAATCAGGAAATGGCTACAGAACATAGCAAACAGTTAAAATTGCCCATTTCCACTATTGGAGAGATTATTAATAAGTTTAAAGTAACTGGAGATTGGTGTGATACGGCATGTGTGTATCTCATAACAAAACCTCATTTCAGATTCAGTTTGCAAATCTCCTTTACAGTTTTAGTTTAAAAGTTCAATTTCAGTCTTTGTCGTGTATTTAAATAATGAAATGTCAGCGGTAAGACATGGAGACATTATTTACTAAATTCAAAAGTAAAATCGTTCAACTCGTATTCATATTTAATCGAATGGAGCTCACTAATGAATGAATACTTTTCTCTAATGTAGGACATATTTTATTTTGTCTGCAGCATAAACTGTAGCAAGGTCTATGGCAGGGATGGGCAATCTTATCCGCAAAGGGCCGGTGTGTGTGCAGGTTTTTGGGATAACCTTTAGCTCAGCTGTTCAAACCCAGGTGTGAGGACTCTTCAGCCAATCAGTCCTCTAATTAGTAATCTAATTAGGGAGTTGCAGTGAAAACCAGCATGCACACTGGCCACCCGTGGTCTATGGTAACAAAGACACACTATTTACCAGATTTCAGCTGATAATTGGTGGCTTTGTATGATTTTTCTTCATCAATACATTTCCACTCCAAACCATCATGCATTTACACCCAGACTTAACACATTTCAGTTTATAAACCAGACTTTGTCCATTTTACTTCCTCTGCTGGTGCAAGGTATTTAGAGCTACTGATTGCTTGGGTCAGGTGTTTTGGGAACTGGGATAAAATAAAAATGTGGATTTGTCCAGTGTGCTCTGAGGACTGGTTTGGGAAACACTGTGATAAGGAGTTTTTCCTTGCCACTGTCACCTCTGGCTTGCTCTCTGGGGTCTTTGGGGCGGGATAATGTAAAGTGTTTTGAGACAATGCAAAGTTGTGAAAATGCGCTGTACAAATAAAATTCTATTTATTTGAACTGAAATACTTTGCTTGAGGTTGCAGCGGGGTTTAAGACAGTTCCAGGCAGCAAAGGGCACAAGGCAAGAGTAGCCCCTGGATGGGATGCCAGTCCATCGCAGAGTACATACATTCACATACACAGTCATACACTATGGGTGATTCAGACACACCAGTTAGCCTAACCACACACCATTGGACTGGAGATCAGAGCACCTAAAGATCTCTAAAGTAGAGATCCTAATAGATTTTCTAATTTCTTCTTTGAATCATTTGTTAACGCTAAATCTCTTCTAGAGCCGTATTTCCAAACCCAGTCCTCAGAGATCCCAATCGAGCAATAATGTGGACCGTCTGGCAGGGAGCTGGGAGGGAGCAAAAACGTGGACTGTCCAGGGGTCCCCGAGGACCGGATTGAGAAACACTGCTCTAGGGTTCGGAATTTCAATTTAGATTGGCAAACTACTAATTTAGCATTGTTTTCCATAAATTATGCAGACGGTGCTGTTGTACGTGCTGCTCTAAATGTATGTCTCTGTACACGTCTGTTGCCTCGGTATCAGTACTAAACTATTATGCATCATTCCGCTTCATCTTTGTGTACATTTAGGAGAGATTATGCTTCAACCAACCAGTTGAGTATGAAGAGTCACAATCACAGATTACTCAACTAGTTGGTAACAAAATCTTGGCCTGGACTTTTACTCTCTGGACCTGAACTACCCACCTCTAATCAAATCTCATATTCGCAGCCACTTAAATTAACAAAAATTGAGCTTGCATGTCATTATTTGAACACACAAAAGCTCAATGCTGATTTATCATACAAACATATGTGGTAAGTTACTCAGGTGACATTCATCAATCCATTTTCTGTAACTGCTTGTCCTATTCAGGGTCACAGGGCACAGAGGCTACAGGTGCAAGGCAGGGAACAACCCAGGATGGGGAGCCAACCCATTGCAGGGCACAATCACACACACCTACGGGCAACTCCCTTTAACCTCATCATGATTTTGGACTGTGGTGGTGGACCAGAATACCCAGGGGAAACCCCACGACAATACAGGGAGAACATACATACTCACTTTACTTACGCTGTAGATATGCACATTCAATCACATTCAGATATTTATATGTATATAGGTGTAGTGTAAAAATTATTGCCCCTCTCACCCTCAATGTGATCTGTCTTGTGTGTTGTTTGTGTTCTATGTTGCACTCATGATCTTGGAGAACGATATTTCGTCCCACTGTATACTTTATTGTGTATTGTTTGGGATGACAATAAAGCTCTACTTACTTACTTATATAAGCTCCACACACAGGGAACCACACCAGAGACTTGAACCCCGGTGTGAGTGCTAACCATTGTGTCACTGTGCCACCCCCAGATGACCCTCTTATGTAATGTAATTAAAAAATGTACCCATATGTACAGTTGGATGTTTTTCTGAAGCTCTACACTCCAAGATCAAGACACACCGAGGTTCTCATCTTAGTGCTAGAACGCCTGACACATACCTGAAAAGCCTGGTGATATTCCAGCTGCATCTCATTCACAATGCATCTGCATTGTAAAATCCAAGTATTTGAAATAGCAAACACTGGAATTTGGTCCTTATTGCCCTTCGGAACAATGTGCCAAAGTAATAGCTTCAATAATGCTGAACGCCTACCTAAATTAAGATACAGGGGAGACAGTTTTTATTGTTTAATATGCCAGTGCGGAATCCTTGCACACGGCAGTTATTAATCAGTAACTGCAGAGCTCCCTGTATGGTGCTACCCAAACCGATGAAAATGACCCGGAGGAAATCAAGGTGGCTTTCAATGGCTGCCCATTCAAAGATTGAATAGTTTTTTGTTCCTTTTTATTTTTGTCAGCTTTTTCTGCCCCCTCCCCGAGATCGTCAGAGCACATACTTTAGGTATGGCCTTGTAATACCGTCGTCAGTGCAGAAACAGACATTTTCTCGAAAAGGCTTTTCTTCATTTCGCCGTATCTTTCAGTATCTTATTGAATGGTTGACAAATTTATTAAGCCAACACTGGCTGTTTCATATTGACTATTTAGTATATTGTGGCAGATTTGAATGAGGTATTACTATACAGGCATGTACAGTCTTAAAGACTTTTTACGATGATTTCACACAGCCTTTCGCAATACGATGAAAGCAACATTAGCAACATTTTGAAAATTGTAACATATATTTGTTTTTTTATATATAACCACAACCACACCCCCCAAAGCCAACTTTATTTTTAATTTACAGTAAGAATTCAGTACATGACACGGTAACATATTTCACACGGGGGGTGGCAGGGTGGTACTGTCCGTTGGGGGCTCCGTGACTATTATATGGAAGCTTGCATCAAGTTTCCCAGACGCCTCAGTGCAATGGCCTTCTGATAGGCAAACTGGTGTCTGTACATTGCCTGTAGTGTGTGTGGGGCCTACAATGGACTGGCATCATTTCCAGCAAGTAGGCCTGCCTTGTGGGGTAGATCCCAGGCTGCCAGGCCAGGTACTGGATAAGCTTTGGATATCAGATTGATATTTCACATAAACTTGCTACCGCCTAAAATGTAAAATCTTTTCAAGCAGTTAATGCAGTATTTTAACAAAAAACAGAACAATGTAGAAGATACAATGGAAAGTCATTCTTTAAAGTAAATACCCAGCACCGCCCCTCCCTACACGCAGAACACGCGCTGTGCGTAGGGCCCCACGATCCATGGGGGGCCCCATTTTCCGCAAGG
>JAODKC010000053.1:1046554-1059736 GCA_026777985.1 Mormyrops attenuatus | reverse complement strand
GCACAGGAAAAGGAAAAGATTGTTAGTGGATTTTTTTTTTTACTCATTTTTTTTTGTAATGGGGGGGGCTCAAAATACAATTCTGCGTAGGGCCCCAATTTGGCCAGGGGCGGCACTGTAAATACCTGTTTGTTGGTGTTATAATATGTTTCCATCCATCCATCCATCTTGTAACTGCTTACCCTGGTCAATGTTGTGGTTGAGTGACCGTAGCCTGTTTCAGGCAGAACAGGCCCTAAGGCTGGGGTACACCCCGGATGGGATATACAAAGCATTTAAATATTGAACTTTTCAACTCACTCTTACAGTGCCACCTTGTGTCCATTTTGCATAATCGCTGACTCCCTATGGAACTGTCCTTTGTTGTTCTCCAGAATACTGCAGTACAAAAGTCTTTGCAAAGCGAAATATTCAGAAACATCAAACAATACGGCCCTGTTACGATCTGGACAGGAGTTGGGCGTCACAGCTGAAGTGTGGAGCGATAGGGTTAGGAGCCGATTGGCGCAAAACGCCGGCAAATCAGCAAGTGGTTAACGCCTTCCCCCAAAGAAATGAAAATGAGATGCAATATCTCCCAAACAGGCCATAAAAACAATGGTAAACATTTAGATAGATTGCGGGTAAATCGTAACGCTTAGGGGCGGCATGGTGGCGCTGTGGTTCGCACTGTGGCCTCACACCTCTGGGCTCCATGTGTCTGGAGTTTGCATGTTTTCCCTCTATCATTATGAGGTTTCCTGTGGGTAGTCTGGGTCTCCCATCCCCAGACCGAACATGCTGAGGTGGATTACGTTTATATTACATTGGGGGGGGACCAAATGTTTTCCACAATATCATAAAAACGTGTCATTTTAACATTGTGGGGACCATTTTTCAGGTCCCCACAAAGATCAGTCAAAAGACTAAAAATACCAAAAGTCTCGGATTTTGTTTGGTTACTTATGGTTAAGGTTAGGGCTGGGTAGGGGTTAAGGTCGTCAGGTTGGGATTAGAGTTTTACCCATAGAAATGAATGGAGAGTCCCCACAAAATTACAAACCTGTGTGCGTGTATTTTTAAATTTATTTTATTATTATTTTTTTAATTTGTTAAACATTTAGCATGAATATGGGGCTTGATTATTTAGCTTGATTAAGGTTTTTTTTGTGTTCTTGAACATGCCAAGCACTAGAGGGCAGCAGAGACATGTGCATGTGTTGAAGACCAGACCAAATCAGAAACCAAACTTGAATAACTCGTTACTTGTCCTGTCATGGTGGTTGATAGACACTGAAGGATGGCTTGTATCTGGATTGGCCATCAGTACACTTATCAACAACGCAGAACGTGCTTGACAGAATATGTAATGAGAACATAATTTATTAAAACTGTTAAAAAAGGGAAGCATTTTGAAATGACAGCTGAAGATTGTGAATGCCAAGTCCCCATTGACTAGTTAAGTTGCCATTATTTTTTCTCGCAGTATTTCAGAAACTCTCTCCAGATTTTCGAATATTTTATGTTCAATGGAGTGGAAAATGTCTTTGACAGCAATCTTACTGATACCGTCATTGGCTGTATTTAAAGAACGGCTTAAAGAGTTTGAAGGCGCCATCTATCCTTTGTGAAAAAAGCTGGTCTTTAGATACGATGCATTAAGCAAAAACATTTACGTTAACCGTTACCTGCAGTGGCACTGCACCCTTTGAGGCAGCAATAAAAAAAATACTCCAAAAATTTTGGGAATGATTTGTACATTTAAACAAGGGTTTCCATGAACAGAATTAAGATAGATTTCTTTTACCATGTAAAAAAAATGGTAACTTCCTGGAAGTAGCACAAATAATGTACTTAGCAGATTGGACATCTGTTATTCTTGTTAATCTTGTTTAATACATCTTAATGAAGAGAGAACCTCTATTTACATTGACTGTTAGCAACCTTTTTTGTAAATCTGTGACACAGGCAAAAACTAGGCATTATCTTCTTATCTGTATTTAGTAAATTTTGGTTTAGTTGCCATCTACCATTTTATGTAGATTTTCCTTGGCTAGTCCTCCATATTTCGGCTAAAACTGGGCCTACTAGTATTAAAAACGTACTTCCAGACAAAACTTGAGACTTAAGGTGGATGCCGGCCCAAGTTTAAAATTGTTCCCAAATATCCCAGCCCCAGTCATCGAGAGCAAAATCTCCCATGATAAAGGTCTACCTGTATAACTATGTTCTACATTTGGCCTTTAATTTATGCCTTTGACAAAGTCTTAATGTAACCTCTAACCTAACGAAGGTGCACGTCTTTTATTGATCTCATATGCCGTCTGTGCTATGGAGATTAAAAACCATAAGTCACTGATTACACCTCCCTGGTTTCAAATTCTTCTAAAAACTTTTTTCCTGCAGTGTTCAGATTCAGGTTTTTTTTTGTTAAACCTAGGCTGACAGTTCTTCCCTCTTGAAACAGAGCGACATCTGCTTTGTTCCCATCGTTCATCGGTATGGTCAGGGGCGTGGGGGGCCGGGGGGCCGGGGGGGGGGGGGTTACCGCACGGTGATCCTCGGAAGCTGCCGATGTGCTTTTAATGAAGAGGCGAAGCCTTAAAACCGGCACCTTCCGTTCCGGGGGGGTGGAGGAGCTTCGGCATGGAGGGCAAGGTCAGCCAGGTGCGCCGCGACCGCCGCAATTAGTTCTGCGCTAAAACGGCGTGGCAGATGTGGAAGCTACGCTGTGGGACACGTGCACCCTGAGTGGATGACCTTCTCAAGAAATCGCTGGAGTAGCAGATGTCTGACTGATAGATATGCTAACTTTTGTATTGATGAAGAATATTAACGATGATCTAGGCTTCTGTTCGTGATCCCGTTTAAACAGCACAGTATAAAAATAAAAAAATAACTGAATTATGATTTATGAATGAAGCACAAAACAATTGCCTGTGGTGTGTGTCAATCCTACAATCAACTGGCATTACGTCCAGCAAGTAGCCTTGCCTTGTGTCCTAAGCAGTTACATGACGCATAATAACAGCTATTTTATAGTTACTTCCACTGAAAATCATACCATATAAAAATTAAGCTTGAATTTTAACTAACTGTTAATCAGCTTGTGTCAATATAATTGCACACGGTCCCTGTTGTATCGTCCTATTAATAATTCATAAAATGGCTCATTACAATTCATGGTTCCGATAACATTTCTGTTAGGAATTGTATTATTTTTCCGTGGAGGAGACTTCATTTCTTATGTCAAAGTGTCCCTTCGGAGGGCAGCGGCTATGTCGATGTGACTTTTCCAACTCGGCTCAGTAGCAGGTGGCAGGGGAACGGGGCAATTTGGCACGGGTCGGCTCTCGAGGCTGGGGGCGGGTTGTTTGGGGTGCCGGCGACCCGACCCGCAGGAACTCCGGTCCGCGGTGGCTGCGAGGAGCCGCAGAAAACAAGCGTGACTCGACGGCCGATGCCAATTCTTTGTCAGGCGGTGCACAAAGCTCGACCGATTCCCATAGAGTGGGGCTCGCCTGAAGAGGAGGGTGGGGAAGCGAGGTGTTTATGAGCAAGGTTAAAGAGGCATGTGCTTGGCGAGATTATTTCACACCAAATGCTTCCCCAAGGAAGCAAGCTTGTAGAATATGCAGTAAGTGCTCACACACTGTAATAATCTGCTACTGTACTATTTACAAGTATGAATGTTACCCACACACACACACACACACAGCGCCCCAGATATTCCTCCTTTGACTAAATAAGTCAAAAATCCTACTGAAAAATTAAAGCTACCTTTCAAAAGGACAATCATAAAAAACAACTACAACAATAAAAGTCCCGTAACATTACTTTTTCAAATTCAGTAAAACGTGCTTTAGAATAGAGAATTACGCTCAACGGCAATTTATTGGGTGCACCTAGCTTGTACTGGGAAGACCCCAGTTTTCCATCCAAAACAGCTTCAAGGGTGGGTAAGTCGTATGTTCGGAGAAGCCTTTCTGTACTCTGCTGTTCCAGCAAGCTGTTAATTTTGCATTTGTGGCCTTCTTGTTAGTTTTAATGAGTCTGACCATTTTCTTCTGACCTCTCATTAACAAGCCATTTTATGCCCACGGAAGCATCCCAGACTCAATATTTTTTTTTGTTTATTACATCATTCTCTGTAAATTCTAGAAACTGTAGTGTATGAAAATTCCAGAAAGGTCTTACACCCACCAAATCCAGCACCGACAATCATGATGTGTTATAAACAGCTTAGATCACACATCTTGACTATTCCGGTCCTAAGCTAACTAGTAACTAAACCTCTTGACCCTGTCTGTGTGTGTTGTGTATCCAGTTGTAGCTGCACGGTTCACCGTTTGCATCAAGTAGCAGGTGTACCTTATAAACTGGCCATTGAGTGTAGTTCTGGAACATAAACAGAAGCATTGTATGATTGTAAGACAAAATAAGACCTACAGTTGGCGGCCCTGGTGCGTTTCAAGAAAATTAACGGAATTTCTGCCTTTAATGACCTGAACAGATGCGCTGCCTCAGTGTCCCATTGGACGGTCTCAAAGGACCATCGGAACACCTACAGACTGAGCCGGACATTATTTCTTTAAATACAGACCTAGAGTTCTTGTCTGTTCGTCTTTATGTGAAAAGGAGAGGAACACCTGGACCTTATTATGAACCATGCAGGCTGAAAAGTAATACGGTAGCGATTTCAGATAAACTCCCCTTAATTTCCCAACCATTTTGTTTTAAGTAAAATAAACCTGCACTGAGGTAGATGTCCTTGGATGTACGGGTTATAGCTAAAACCTCACCCCCATACAAAGTGGTTTTCACTCTGTCTTTACTCAAATCTCCATGAATTAATACAGTTTATCTTCGGGTAACTGATGTCAGACACACACAAAACAAAGGCTGAAAAGCATATGCCAAATGCAACAAAAACGTTGTACGAGCGATGGGTGATAAGTTCGGTTACTTTGGCAGACATGTTGGAAACTTCCAATTAAAGTTTTGCTCGGACTAGAAGATAAAAGAGACGTATCGCAGTTCTTGTCTGGACGCAGTCCTGGCCTCTCACACAAAGGTTCAGAAGTGCAGATAATTTTAAGTTTGAGAAAACAGGAAGGATTTAGGCCGCTGTGTATATGTTGCGACATGTAATGGTGGTCAAGGCACTTGCAAATTGGGGTTGAATTTTCAGGTTACTGTTATTCATGGAAAGGTATGGACTTCGCAGACGTGATCCTGGAGGGAGGTCTGTCTCTGCTGAAGAGCCAAAACTAACACTGATCTCCCTATGGTATAGCATAAGGGCCCATTTCATCAGCCACGTTGGCCAGTCCCACACTTAGACTCAACAAAGACATCGTCATTATCTTAACCTAGCATGCAACTATTTAGTGTTTAACGCTTTTATTCAAAAATGCTAATAGCTTCTTTATGACTAATTACCTCAAAAGGGAGGCTCGGTAATCTCACACCCGAGGGCAGGGAATTTGAATCTTGCCTAAGCTCCGAATCTGTGACGTTTGCATGTTCTCGCTATATTGCGTGTGTTTCCACTACGTTCTCCGGTTTCCAAAGACATGCAGTTAGGCATTTCCCAGTTGCCTCTGGGGCTTGGTTGTGTCTGTGTGTGCATGTTCCCTGTGATGGACTGGCATCCTGGGGTACCCCCGCCTTCTTCTTGATGTTCTTTGGCATTGGCTTCTCCACAACCATACTCAGGATACACGACTGGAAGCAAAGACTTGCTCCGTATGATTGATGTTATATTTTACTTTGCAATATATTGTTTTTATTTATTTAATGGGAGCCAAAGTAAAAGCCAATGTGTGTAACATTAATCTAAAGGGATTGAAGTTAGTAAATATATGCCAGACCGTGGACATTCTGGAGTATTCCATGTGTGCTGTGCAAACTTCACAGGGCTAACTTTTCTTCTGCATCCAGGAGTTTAGTTTGAGATAGGATGGAACAGTTTTTCTTTTCAGCAACGCATGACGTTAAGTTCATGATTACAGGATCCTTGAAGCAATAAAGCTGTGAAGATGATACGATCTGGCAGCCGTTTGCTTAGAGAGCGAACAGAGCTGCACACAGCATGTGTGATTGCAGTCAAATGGGCGGTTTTAATGACCTGCGGTATGCGATCACATATAGTAAGACCTGTCTGCCATGCTTTTACCTTGAGAAATCAGGGTTATACCCTTAAATATCTAGAACCTGGATTCTCTAACCCATGCATTTCTTAATATCTGCAGTTTGTTTGACTTTGTATTACTCAAGTTGCCAAACGTTAATCCATCACTATTTTAATTTTGCTGTAATGCGGGGTAATTAATAAAACTATGAAATGCGCAGCTGTTTTTAATAACCTCATCTGGCATGGCTGTATGGCACCTCTAACCATATAACAAAATAAGAGGCTATTTTCGGAAGTGTTTGGTTTGGATATGGACTCCTTTGTGACATTTCCGGTAATTTCTTTTTTGGATATCTGATAGGGGCAAGGTGTATGGCACAACAGAAGTTAATCAGAAGGAACATTTACGACTTCTTTATTAGGGAAAATTGTTTGAGTGAAATTTACTAAAATTAAACAAGGAAATGCTGCACATTTTGTATTAATAGTCTGTGAAATCAGACTCACTAGCCTCTGTGCCCAGTACTGTTTTTAGACATTGATGTCAAGACAAAAGCATTAAGACTCCTAGAAGCCTGTCCAATTCAAATGAGTGCAAGACTTCTTCAAACACAGGAAAAATTGTACTTTTACATTAATAAACACAGAAACATACACAACCAGGACTGCAACGTCTATGATTTCAGTGCTTTGGTTTTGACAACGTAACTATTAGCACATAAACCAAACATATCCTATTTTAGTTTAGCTTTAGAAAATAGTACAGCGTAATTACTCTCTAGTCCACCTGAGGGCAATAGTGGTGAAAATTTTTTAAAATAAGTACATACACAAGTCGTTAAAAATATATTATATAAATTTAATTTTAAATGCTAGATCAATGCAAATTGACAGAAATAATGGATAGCTCTATAGAAATTCAACATATAAACAGAATCCGAATATAGGATATAAAAATATAATTAAAAATATAATGTCTGATGGATGACATTGTAAACTAATAAAACTTGCTGTGTCCTGGGTATGGCACACGTGTAATTATGACACATTTTTACCGTGTTTAAGATTAGATACTAAACTAACAATGTTGTATCACTGCTTTACTGTGTTCATTCGGGCAATTTTGTGAAGTGATGCTTGTATTAGGTATATTTTGATTGCTCTAATTATACTGTGTATTTTTTTTTCCAAAGAGCTGCTAGCAGACTGTAGAATCTGTAATTACTATAAAAATAACCAAAATCTCTTATTGCTATATTTATAATAGCTACTATGAAACGATATGCTTGAACATTGGTCTTTATTTGTAAGATGAGCGGGGCTACCTGTACCATGTAGTCATTTTCAAAAAATTGTAAAAATGATAAACTATCACATCCTGCTCTCCTTCACAACGCTTGTGAAATGAAACAGCTGTTTCAAAAATTGAAAGAAATAAATATTAGTTTTATTTATAGCTCAAACAATTACCTCGTTGCTCAAGACTATTCAGTATTAAATTATTGAGGCGTGAATATGGATTCCATTATTGCAAAATAACAGATTGCTGAAGGATATACTTCACTCTTACATGTTCTGTCGTTTTGGGAAAAATCCAAAATTGTTAATCAAGACATTTGCATTTCTTGAAAAATGAATCGGATTTTCCTTTCATTTCAAATGGACTAAAAACTGGCATCGTATCAATAATTATTTGTGGTAAAGACAAAATAAAGAGATCTAGTCACGGCGATAACTTGACTGAGCTGTGGGTAAAACCACAGAGTCATTGTTCTTCAAGGGAAACCATTAGGGAGCAAAATATTATTTGAGAAAATGGCGAAATTTTCTGCACACTTGGTTTTACTGTACTTAACAAACCGTTCGCGAGGCACCACAGTCAATAAATGTCTGTCTTTCATTACTCTTAATTGTCTTTCTGAAATCTAATCAGCGTAAGGGATTTCACGTTCCCAGAGAAAAGTACAGGTTATTACTCCTGACGATAAAACAGTTTTGGCTAGTTTTAAGGGGGAACTGGAGAAGCAGTGGGGTTTAAATAATACCGCTGCAAACCCACATTTAAATAATACCGCTGCAAACACACGGCTCACTGCAGCTGTTTAAATTTATGCCGCATTTCCGACTCTTTGGCTCAGAGACGTGCACATCCCCGGGGGGCCTGCTCGTGTGACCTCAAAGAGGGTTAAGACTGGGGATATAGAGGCCTGGAAGTTGCCCCCAAGCCAACAGACCAAGGGGCAGGTGGGGGAACGCACAGTGCTCAGGTAACACGCCTCTTCTTTCAAGGAGTACGCCCGATGACAAATTTATCATGGCATCCCCAGCCTTTGTGGCCAGGAGGTTGTCGCAAAGACCTTGATTTCTTCATTCCACCCTGAACTAGACGTTAGAATTGCGGTTTCTCCGGTGTATCGTTACAGGGCTTGTACTTGTAATTTCGACCGAGGCGCTTGCTGATAAATACCACATGGACTTTTGGGTTCTTAATGCGAGTGAATCCAAAAGGTACTATTGCTGTAATCGGTGTCTATAACTTCACCGGCATGTAACTGTTAAGGCTTGCTTAACCCCTTGGCAGTGCAGATGCATTCCTATTAGATTCTGAGTCATGAACCACATTAGTCTGTACAAATCAATTTGAAATAAGCAATGTCTTTGACTGCAGATAAAATGGCAGTTGTGCTCTCAAGCAAGGTGTTTTCTTTCTGGTGAAAGAAAACGATAAATATGTCCGCTTACCTTAACATTTATAGGCAATAAAAATGCACATCATAAATACAAGGCAAGGTGCAAAGAAATGATTTTTGTGGCAGATTTCTCCTTTTTAAAATAGCTTTTAGTTTTGCACATAGCTTTTATTAAATTAATGTCCATATTTCACTGAAAAAAGGGCAATTAAAACTGACCAATGAAAATCTTTAGATAAAAGTCACATGACAGACAAATGGACCATGTGACTCAATGTGAACCGGTGATGTGGAGAAAGTCTTAGACAATGGAGGACATTTAACACTAATCCTGCAAAACCTCTCAAGCCTACTTTGACCAACTGTACAAACACAAAAAATATGCAATTGTGTGTTTGCTCCTGAAAAGTGAAGCCAAGTGACAGAGGAGATCTGAGGGTGCTAGAAAAGCTGACAAAATGTAAGACTTAAGGGGATTACAGCACACGTAAAAACACTGGGATAACTGGAAAAGGCAGTCTGGGAGGGAAAACAGCCTAAAAATTGGCTCTTGTATTGTGTGAGATCAGCGTAGTTCTGACTCGGTGGGAAAAACCTAATGCGTCCAATTTGAGCAGACGGGACCACCAAGGGCTGGGGAGCGTTTACCTAACTCCCCACCTGTGTCTCACTTCCAGTTTTCAATCGGCCTCTCACCACACCACTAGAAGTCATCTCAGCAATGCCAAGTCATTTACCCAGTATTTCCAGTGAAGCCAAAGTACACAAACAACATTCTCAGTGTATCCAAGGACACGCGCTATTCCTGAATCGTAATAAAGCAAATATGCATTATTTACAGCGCGACAAAGAAGGTCTGAACACAGCAATGTGAAATAAAACCGCTGAAAATTATAAGACAAAAATTTAATTTCTCAGCAAACAAAAAGAAAGCAACGTGTCCTGCTGAATACTCTGTAATATTATACCCGCTGGTGTATGGAAATAAAAGGACTTTCTGCAGTTTAAAGAAAGAAATGAACGCTGTCTCAAAGAGGACACGGCTGTGCGGAATAAATAACAACAGAAGATTTGTTATCTTTAACGAGTGAAATAAATGTAGGAAAAAGAATGGGGTAGCATGGCTGGTAGGCAGCTACGTGACAATTCTTGATGTATGAGTTTAGCATAAATGTTGAACGAGAGCAGTGAAAAGTCATTAGAGTAATTAACGACTCTACTCGTTGTTAGTATTACCAGAAATCAATTACATCTAGCCTCCTAGTTTAAGAATCTGGACATTTTCGTATGAGGATTTTGTCAGCTCAGAGTTTTTAATCATCAGCGAAAGCACAAATAGTGTGGATCTCAGCTGCCATTTCCCCCCATATTGGTTAAGTATTGACGTTGCAGATATCAGGTGCAGACATCAGATATCTTTGTGAAAAAAAGGCTTGTGTTGAATCTATTGGGTTTACAGCAGAAAGCACACAAAAAATCTGTACATTTACATTAATATTTTGAGGAACAAGACTGCGCAATGCTAGCATATTTTATAGCCATGTGACTTAAAGAAGATGTACTTACTACAGCTTCATAACCCTTTGGTGAACAAGCAGTTTTTTATTAAACTGCCATGGTTTTATAGCCAGATTTCAAGGCAGTAATTAGACCGTCTAATACTGTCTTAAATTATCTCTCATTTAACTTTGGATGGAGCGCAATGCTTTGCATATGAAGGTATAACAACAATTACCAAACAGCTGCGCGCAGTATATGTAGATATTTCCTCAATACGTACATAAAGTACATTGACTGTCTGGTAAAGAACATTTATTGAAGAACAGGTTATGCTGTGTGCATCTGACAAGTAATGTATGAATTTTTAATTAATGTGCTTTTAATGTAGCTCTTCCATTACAGAGTCCTCAAAAGGATTAGCTAAAACGCAATTCGTCGTTTATAAATCAGCCCCATGGAGACACGTTGGGCCTAGCCTCAGGACGGACCGCTGCAGAGCTTGCTGTCGCATAACCCCAAGGCTTAGTGGCGAAATTAACCATGCCGCTCGCTGCGTTTGATTTACTTCCCCCTGCGCCACGGCATCATGGCTGTCGACGAGACCATTAGCCTGGCACTTGAATTTATTTGCAGTTTAGATGCACGACAAGGGGCATGTCTCAAAGTGTCCGGGGATAATTGTCCGAGCGACAGTTTCATTTATAATCCGAGCAGGATCGTGTGCCTTCCAATATGGCTGACTGATGAGGCGCCGTTGATGCCATTGTAGTTTTCAGCTTATCGGCTCGTGGTGACAACCCTGGGGTGCCGCGTTGACTGATATAGACGACAGGTGCGCCTTTGTCAACAGTCTGGACTTCGTTATTAATTAGCATTCCAAGTATGTAATTGAAATCAGGAACAAGCGCTCTTAGGTATAACCGAAGTCGCAGGTGTACACGGCGAGGCGAGCACAGAGTGAATTGGGAGGGTTGAAATATCCCCCCTCCCAAACCCCGCTGCAAGTGGGCCTACGTACTGGACGATGAAACGCTGCATTCCACTTTGTGCTCCATTCAGGAGAGGATCCTTTTTTTCATTAGAGAGCAAGGTCACATTAAACCCGCTTTGTATTAATCAGCCTACGTGCTTCACATTGGCACGGGGGAAGTTTCAGTTAGACGTGAATTGTCAGGAAGGGTTATGATGCACCGGACTGAGTGATGTTATGCAATCAAAGAAATGCGTAACAATAGCTTCTAAATCCGGAATCAGCCGGCCTCGGAAAATCGGCCTGCTTATGGAAAAAGGCAGGCATGTCCGACTTTACAAGCGTGCCTAAGGGTGCACCTTCAGGTGGAAGTCAGTCAGTGCATGACTGTGACCTGTTTGCAGGAATCGTGTCTCCGCTCCGCTCAGATGCGCCCTTAGTGATTTTGTTTTTGGGCCTGGCACTGAAGGCAAGAAACATAAGGAAGTTCTGCTTTGTCCAATTAGCAGTTCTCTAGAAAATGAATTAATTTTGTTTCCCAAGGAGTGGTACCCAGTCCAGCATAGTGTTTTGAAATGAACTGGGAGAAAAGCGTAATTATTACATAGCAGATGCTTGGGACCTCGAGTCTTGCTTCACCCTGAAGAGAATTTGGTCGAAATGAAATTTCACATCAGCACTAATAATGTGTTCCCTGTTCCGGCACCGTAAATCCCGAGCTTAACTGCATGGATAAATTACCAGTCCATACTTCCAAAATATTACTTTTTAACAAGCTCTTGTTAAAGTCGTTCTCCTTCTTTAGATGCAAAATTCTCTTCTTTTTAAGTAACTCAGTGGGCTGTTTTGTTGGGATTCTTTCGTCTTCATTCAGTTGCTAGTGTAACTGCCCTTTCGCTTCACTTTGATTCCGTTCTGAAAGAATTTATACAGATCAAAGAGGAAACTACAAACATGTAAACTGCATATGACAAATAAACCGAACAGAGATTCCGTAGAGAAAACTGCAGATGCACCTAATATCTTATGTGCTTTACTTTCATTAGCGATGAATGTGTTGCTATTGATGTTATCATTTTCATATTTATATGTAATACTTGAAAGGGACTTCAGTTAGATTTAGCCAGTAATCCTACACACACCTGTGGGGGTGGGCGTGCATTTAATGGGGGCACAATCTTCCTGCTATCATTCATGTCCAACAGGAGGACATGCCCGTAAAGTGAGGCTCTCAGATACCTGAGGTTAATACGGCTTTTTACGCCATTGCTTGTTTCACTGTGTCATCTGCAGGCAGGGCAGGTTAACACTCATGGAAACATAGACGGCTGCCTAGGGCGCCGCTGTCTGAGGGGCTGGACACTTAGCGCGCTAATTTCATCGTTTCCGTCCACATGGGCTTCCATCGGCGCTCTCTGCAGGCCAAGTAATCAAGAATCAATTTTTTTTTTTTAATCACCCACCCTACATTTTTTTGGTTGTTTGATGTTCATCTAATTTTTTGACTAAAAAGAGCCTTGGGAATTTGATATTTTGGAGCTGTCCGACAATCACTGGAAGCCATATATTAGCAAGGCCTCTTGTACATTTCGAAAATCATCCGCCAAGTATTTTCACGATGACTGTCTTAAAGGGATAAAAATCTGTGACGATAATGGCGGTGAAGAGAGATGGTTGCATTCTGTTCAGTCTGTGTCTGTACTGTGTATACAATATACCATATGGATACATTTAGTGAAATTGTCTCTGTTTTGTTCATTTTGCCTCTCAGATTATTTCCTCAATCACATGTTTATTAATTAAATGTCTGGTATATATTGTTACAAATCACGGTTTTTATAATTGCTCTAAAGTTTCTCCCTCTTCTAAACACGGGTCTTGGGCAAGGTGCGGGGGGGGGTGGGGTG
>JAODKC010000053.1:1014939-1046311 GCA_026777985.1 Mormyrops attenuatus | reverse complement strand
AAAAATGCTAATGCTAACTATGACAACCTTAACCCCCACCCAGCCCTAACCATAACCATAAATAACCAAACAAAATATATTTTTAGTTTTTTCATTGCCATCACAGATTTTTAATAAATTGAGTTTTCTGGTCCCCATAATGGAAAAAGACGGGTATTCATCATGTTGTGGGGACATTGTTTCCCCATATGGTAAGGTATACTTGCTCACGCACACACACATGCGCACACACGCGCACACACACACACATGTATACAGACACAGAGAGCAGAGATGTGTGAGGTAACAGCACGACTCACTAAGCCACCATGCCAATCTTGTTAAATGTGAACAACACCATTGTAATTATGGATGAAATGTCTTTGGATCAGAGGAGAAGCAACATGAAGCTCATAATATAGTTATTGATATGATGTGATGTGTCATGGTATTCCAAAAAGAGTTTTAAACTGCTGCTGACAGAAACTACAATATTTCACGCTTCTACAAAGTAATTGTGTGTTTGCTTCGATGTTTTATGAGCTGGCAAATATTATTATATGAAATTAGGGATGCAGTTGTGAAAAACAACTTTTGATGAACATAATATGGTGGCCATTGCAACAGATTCTGAAAGGAATGTGGTGGTATAGGCAAGAAACAATATTAAATAAACCTTATGTCATTTTGTATCATTGCAAAAGGATACTTTAACTTTCACTGGCTGCTGATTTAAATGCAGAACTTCCAAACTGGCTTACGAAAAGAGAAACTTTCTTTATAAAGACTCAGTAATGGGCCTTTTCAGAAAGCTGTTGCAATGCATTTTGCCCATTGTTATTAATACATAATTTCTTAGGATACTAATATTATTGCATTGCATTATGTCGTTTTTTATTGTGATATGAATGCAGTGACCGAAAACACGCATCAAGCTGTCACGTGAGCGGCGCAGTGCACCATTAAGATTTCAGCTTTAGATTTTTATCTCCTAAGTAAAAAGTACAAACTGAACATCTAAAAGTCTTTAAGAAAATAAATTGTCAGTTGTATCCAGCTTGCTTGATGTTATGACATTAAATGCTTTCTAAAACAGAAAATCATCATAGAAGTCAAAATATAAATGAATATTTTCATGATCAACGTGCAAGTTTAATATTTGAACATTTGAATTTGATTTGGCAAAATATAAATTAGAATTCTGTTGTATTAATGTCTCAAGTTGTGTATATATAAAGGGGAAGATTGATATGGAACATTTATTTATTATATGGGGAAATTGATCATCCCCATAAACAAAATAAAATCAGACTGTTTATAGTCAGAAATCCTTATATGCTGGTACACGGTGTCAACATTTCAGTCATGATACTGATTTTTCTGTTGTATATAATCATCATCACGCTAAAATCTTCAGCTGTTCAGGCCAGTAAAAGCTGGCAAATTAGAAAAAAAAATAATTAAATCATAACTGATATCATCACTTTTGTGGATACATCAGAAATTACCGCACGATCACTGATTGAGGCAGAACTACCACATGTGCAATCACTTGACAAAAAACTTGAGGCATTATGTGTCTAAGGGTGTAATTCGCACGCAGTTGGATGCATTATGGATGTGTAATACATTTATCAATGTCAGATGTAGTATAATGTTTTCCAAAATCTTCACTAACAGGATGTCACTGACCCATTTACAACGTAATTGGAAAATAATACCATGTAACACTGCAATGCATTCTTTTTTACCTTATCACCGGAACTTTACACATCAGGCATAATGAAATATCTCTGTAATTATTATGAGTGACGTAAAAAAGTAAACTTTGCTTGCAAATGTGAGAATTCTTTTATAGGGGTGGGGAGCAGAGCCATGTGACCTGTGCACTTGGCAGGACTTTGATTTGTGAGATTTTCCCTTTTCGGGGAAACATGGCTGCAAGGTACTGACAGGGCCAGGCACAAGACAGAAGTAAACAGAAAATCAAGGAGGCAAATGAAAAACTCACTAAACTAGCATCTTGAATCTTGCTGAGTGCCTTGGGGTGACTCTGTTCTGAAAGGTGCTATATAAAAATAAATCAAATTGAATCTTTGGTAACACTTTACTTGAAGCTGTCAACTATAATGCATTATAATGGTCAGTATAAGAATTAATAAAGCGTCACAGCATCAATTGACAGTTGTGAGACATTACTGTATAGTGTTGATTATAATACTTCATAAGCTCCAATGAAGCTCTCATCTGTAGTAGATACCCTGAGAATGCATTACAATGGTCGGTATAAGAATTAAGGATACTTTGTACTGCATTATGAATGTGTCTATAATTGAGGAGAGCTTCATAAATCATTCATAATGCATAATAAACATGGCTATAATGCATTATGCCTTTTTCTAAATATTTATAGCCATGTTTATAATGCTTTATGAATGCATTATAATGTGTGATGAATGTGTTCATAGATTCTTACAGACATGGCATTCATAGAAAGTGAAAGAAACACTAGAAAGAAAACAGATCCCTCTGGGATACACTATAAGAGAGACTGTTATTCCTTTAGCTTGATACTATGTCTGTCAACGTGTGTCAGCTTAGCCATTTCAAAACCTCTCCTAAAATCACCATGGTATTTTCAGCAACCATACAGTACACCAATGCATTTTTTTGTCTCGGCCACTAGCACACCTTCTTTGGCTAATCAGTGCACCATTGAGTCATTTAACAAATCTAGTTAATCAATTAACTGAGCTGATGGAGAATTCAAATAAATACATGAAAGGGCTGAGGGCCCCTGAGGAGAGGTTTGCGAACTGAATATCTACCTGACCAACAAGATTTCAGTAACTTTTTGGGGAATAGTCAAAATTCTTTGGGGAATAGTCAAAATTAATTTGCATAAGCTCTAATGTTAAATTGTGATATTTTTTTGAGAAAATGTACAATTACTACCAAGATGAACAGCCTTAAACATTTTCTTTGACTGCCTAAGACTTTTGCATAGTACCATACTATCTTGTACATCCATTACGGTACATCTTGTGTCACATTTACGATGACTTTTTAAGAACAAAGTTTGTTTCTTCTAATGTTTTAAGGTTGAGGATGGAGACTGATGAACCAGCACCACGCCCAAGCAGCTATTGATAGGGTTACTGGAGGCTGGATGCATAAAAATTCATAAGTGTTGGAAGCACTTAAGGTTGGCATATTCTAAGAATAATCTGGAGAATCCCCTTGATTTAAAAATCTGTCGTCAAGTGATTTATAAACTTTTCATGACTTAAGAGTACTCTTAAGAAAGCAAAGAGCCCAGAGTACTCGTGAAGATTCCTGACGACCTAAGAATCTCTTAAAAGCTTTCCCGTTGAAGTGCTGACCTCGCTTTGTTAAAGGTGCTGCATTTGTCGCTAGGATCATGACAGGAAGCTAAACGTGAATCTAAATTTACCTTCTGTCTTCTGTAAATGCTTTTCTTATTGCAATTTTTGATGGGAATACCTGCTAAATAAATGGAACACACATACATATATGAAGAATGAACGAATGTATAAATAAAAAAATATAAATCTAAAAATATAATAGCACAATGTCGTCGTGGGGTTTCCTTCTGGTTCTCTGGTTTACCCCCACAATCCGAATCAGAATCAGTGGAATCAGATGTAAGAGAACCGTCTTTTAAAACCCAAGCATCTACCAGTTCCAGATATCCAGATATGCAAATAATGTTGTCTTAACATACAACCGATATACCTTGTATAAGCTAAAAATTGATTTAATCGGTTGGCAATTATCTCCATGGAGATAGGGATGGACGTATGAGTATCATCACTTGCGTTGCAGACAATACATGTCAGATTTAAAAAAAAGAAAAAAAAACATCCTTGGCACTTAATGTCAGCACTTGTAAAAGTAGCACAGGTGTCAGGAAGCCATATAACATAGCAGATGCCGGCGATGCTAAGTTATTGTACTGCAGAGAGCTAGAATAGCCAAGGACAGCATGTGTTAGCATGTGTGCTAGCATAACACGCATGCTTTCGAATTCTCTGGGCGCTAGTCGGTTCATTGTCATTGTGGACCTTTCTTTTGTGATATTGTAAGTGGAACTGCTTTAAGTGGCCCATCTTAATAACTGTGATTTATCGAGGCGGGTCCGAAACGGTGATCTTTTAGCGCGCGCTAAAAAATTCCAATTGACCGGAACAAATTTAATTCCTCCACTCAAAACAGATCAATGGGCCGCCATTACATTTCTCTTTTTTTATTTGCCAGCTTCGCCCCATGGTTCTTGATTTGAAGAATCACAGTGGTAGCGATTGTGACAAATGGGAGAGCGAGGAAGGAAAAATTGAAGCCAGCCTCTGTAGTGCCCTAGGCAGGCGTTGCCTTTGGCGCCCCCTGTCTGAGATATAATGAAATTGGCCTTGCTACGTCTGGGCCAACATTGCCTAATGATTTGACTGACACTGCCTTTGGTGTCCTAACCCATCGTTCTTTTAGAGGTCTTTGCAGAAGTCAAGGTGAACCGGATGACTCGGGCTAGCTTAATGTGCGCAAGAAATGCAATAATGCAGAAAGCCATGCATGACTTCGAACCGTCGGTCGGCCCACCACATTGAAACCACGGCGAAAGAGCTGCGCCTAAGCCTGCCACTGTCTCTGTGGCCCTGAGAGACCAAAAAATTCTTCTTCATGCTTTGTTATTTTTAAACAGGTAAAATTAATTGCAATTAAAGTAAATCTGAGCCGCCGAAATAAAGATAGATGGAGGCATGGGCGACCTGTTTAATATATTGTCTGTCGGGAGAGATGTAAGTCTCCCCAGCTGCAGTAATTCATCACTCCTGTCGGATGAGTGGAGAGCAATAAATTGTAATCTGTAGCTTGATGCTCTCACTCTTGGATTGTACACTAAATACCTTCCATGTTTTGAGCTCTGCGGCATTGGCATTGACCTTAAATAAGACGACACAATTTCCACTTCAGTGACATAATTATCATTCTTTGGTAACAATGCACCTAATTCATTTTCCTAAAGCCAGTTACCCTAGAATATTGCTTTACACTGTATTTTTCTTTTTTTTTACAATGAAATATATCTGTAAACGTTTCTCAGTTTGCCCATTTATACAGCTGGGTTAATGAAGATTTTCTTGGGTGAGTTCCTGGTTGAAGGGCAAGAAGGCCTCTATTATATATATAACTATATGTTGCTAACATTTTTCATATAAATAACAAAATATGCACACATGTTGCAAATAAACTGCAGCCTGTCCAAACATATCAAGAATTAAGCAGCATAACAGATAGAAGGATCCCGAAAATCACTGTAAAACAATCGTCCTTCACTTGTCATTGGACAGCAGATGATTTACTTGAACTTCTCATTATATAACGTCTTTGCTCTGATTGCGTCCTTAATGTAGTTCGTCATAGTTTGGCCATGGCTACTATGAAGAACAATAACTGCAACAATAGTTTATTGTTTCAAGCCATGGTACTTTTACAAGTTCTAATGATGGTTACAAAGACCTGATGGAGGTTCATAATCGGCATCCAAATTATCTGTGTTTTAAAAACCCCAAAACTCCAAGTGTCAAAGTAATAAAAACATAATAAAAGAACTGTGACACTGACGGCAGCGTTGGTGCGATGGATTAATGTTTGCGTTTATGACCGTCTAGTGAATATGCATGTGTATATGTGTCGTGGGAAAACCTTCCAGTACTTCTAGTAGAGTAGAAAATTACTTTGTTTTTGTTATTGCCGACTTTTTCCTACTGCTCCTTCTTAGCACCAATTTTAGCTGAGGTGGATCATCAGCACGTCCGTAGCTCTGGGAACGGCATTAAAAGCACAATGTGCTATTGCAACTGCTTGCTGAGAGATTTATCCATGACCACGTCAACCCACGTAATGAGGAGAGTTTAGGTTCTGCTCGTAAGTCCCTGCTTCTCCTGCCTGACAGGGTGACCCATGTGTTCTATGAGTACTAGATGTTACTTGAAGCGGTGGATGAAAACCGCTTTAAAAACAAATGAGTGGTTTGCTGTCCTTTGGATGGCATGCTGGGTCAGCATAAAGCACAATAATTTTTTTTGTGCCGGTGATATTACAATACTGTGGTCGCAACGGTGACTCAGCCCGTTATTCTGCTACTGTGTGCCAAGAACTGCCTCTGGTAGAGGTCTTTGCTCTCACAAACCATGCACCGAACAAGGAGGAGGAAGAGGAACTAATGTGCAGTCATCATCGTGAGAAATATATTTCTTAATGTGCTGTGAATCCACATCGTAAGCGATACATAATAATTTTTTGCCTTGAGCGAGATGCTTGTCAACGACACGAGTAAAATAAAGATGGTGCGATGGTTTTATCCAGGCAAATCACACAGATGGTTTTACCTCTGAAATGCTATGTAAATACATTATGATTACGCAGAGCACGTCAATTACTTTATTGTGAAATATTTGCGGAGATTATGTGTTGTTCAATTAGGGCTTCCTTGCATGAGAAACACTGGGTGTAATAATCTCTGAAGTCAAAATGCAGTTGCCTGTAATGTTTGGAAATGAAAAAATACAGGGGAACTCCTTCAAACAATAGCAGAGCCGTCTTTCTTAAATCCAAATGCGTGTCATTATTTACTCTAGCCCGCCTAGTGGTCCCACTAGACTTGCTCTCTTAAAAACAAGTTTTCGATTTCCACGTCCCGGTCCAAAATCACGCCGCTCTGCTTCCTGTGCACTGTGAGAATGGGGCACTTCCCTGGCTTTGGGGGGGGGGGGGGGGGGTTAGCGAGACACCCATCATCTGACATCATTCAAACTGGCTCGTTTTGGTAATGGAATACATATTTATGAGGGCCGTGAGCTTCATTATCGCTTCAGATGTGAGCCCTCGCTTGTAGAAAACTCACAAGAAAACAGAGAATGATTCAGGCTTTATTGCTAAGAATTTGTAGCCGTCGCTTTGTACTGGAAACAGATTTTATGTGCTACCTCTGGTGGATGTTTTTTTTTTGGACCACACAGTATGTCCGCGGAGATTTAGGGAGTGTCTTATTGCTATAATATCTGGCATTTGTTGTAAAAGTTCTGACTGGGTGGTTCCGCAGATTTCTTGAACAAGGTTCTGCCCTCAGTACCAGCGTGACAGAAGGTCCCCTTTGCGGAAAACGTAAACCCACTGTGACAACATTAAGCATCCTGCTCGAGGATGTGATGGCGCTGCTATCTTGAGAGGGCTTTTCCCAGACTCGGCAAGGGGAAGGGGAAATGATCTCTGTGGTCCCAGTCAAAAATACTTCCTTCCCACCCACTCTACCTCAGCTGGCAGATTTATCACCTACCGTGCTGCTCTCGGTGCCCCCATCAGGCGGGAGATGTGGTCTGTGGCAGCTGGGTGTCGCCACGGGAACCTGCGAATACCGCGCAAACGACATCAACGGCTGCAGCATTGCCCGGAATTTCCCTATCGTTGCCGTAGGAGGCTGACTCCCAAAGCTGCTAACGTGTTAGTGACACTCGGCACTGAGCTTTTGCGCCTCTGATAGCAGAGAAGAATGGCTGATCCTGCAGTTATTGTCCTACCGATGTTACATATGGAAAACATTTAATTACCATCCACATACTGCTGAAAGAACAAAGCACTGGTCTCACAATGGAAAAACTTGCTTATTTATCTTCCTATTCTGATGTCTTTCCAAACCCCATTTGTTTGCTTTGGAATTCCACTCTGAAATTTGAAATACTATTTCCTGAGTAACGTCGAATTTAGGGGCTGTTGGGGCCCAGCTTTGAGACTCCTTCGAAGTGGATCTTCACGCTTCCATGAACCTGAAAGCGGTCCCTGCCGTGTCACAGCGTTTTACATTTTACTTGCACTCTCTTGAATAACAAGAGCTGTGACGTTTTTCTGGCTGCTGAGGATGAGTGAGAAATGGAAACGCGTTTTAAAGAATGTCTAGTGTTCACCCTCACTCGCAGAGGCCATGGTACTACTTGACCTTCTGCTAATTGACCCCAGGGCAGCCACCGTGCTCGACACGAGCAGTGTACACTTGTCCTCGAAGGACCTTCGACACTATACTGCCGTCTAATGAGCGCCTGTTTCAGGAGTACGCTCTCCTGCAAGGGTCAAGACATTTAAATTGAGTTTAAGCTAGAAACCATTTCCGTTCAATGTAAAGGTGCTAAACAGCTCAAGGATAATTGGCTAACATGTCTCTTTAGTTCATCCTTACAAATCCCTACAGTTTTTAATGGGCTTTTGTACGATGCCTCATCTAAGCTTCATTAGCTTGATGTAACAACGCAGCAATCCTTTTGAAATGCTACGTTAATAATTCTCTCCGGTGTCAATCGATCATTATCATGCGAGGTGTTCAATAAAGAAAACATATCGCATATTTTGCTAATGCAATATTCCATGCATAAAGCTCATGCAATCAATGGTACTTGCATTCGAGATTAGCTTAATATCGCATCACAATGCGTCAGAAAGCCTGTTTGCCGACTTATGTATGTATAATATGGAGTATCCTTATTTGAAAGTATTACTCGACTGCATTGGCTACAAATCCTCATCATTAAAATGTGTTTCTGTTATTTACTGTACCTTCTCAGTTTGCAGATTATTTGGGCAGCAAAAGCTGGAAAACGAAGTGAAAAATACAAAAGTGGCTCCACTTGATGGTCTAAAACTGATGCATTATGTCAAGAATGGCGGCACAATACTGAATCTGACATGTATTGCTTTTCTTGCCACGTCTTGCTTCTATATAAAGGGCAATCTGACAAAAAAGATCTTTAACTTTCAGTTTCCTCACTGTATAAGCAACCCCCAATTAACCCACGTCAGTCAGTGTGAATTTATTTTTGTAGCTTTTTTTCTAATAATCTTAGGAGAGATAAAACACGCAAAAAACATTTGCAGTCAAAATTTATTAGCATTCTGTGATCTGCAGTCACAGGCCTAGTTTGCAACAAGTTACAAAAGAAACCATCTATGTATTTTAAAAATGTGGAACTTTTCATTTTATTACTTATTGTTTTACTTTTTATCAAAAGAATCTTACGGTCTTGCCTTCTTATGGAGGAAATCGTAAGGTCCTCTCAAAACTTGACCTTATGACCTTCAGAAAGTGAGAGACCCTGAACCGTTGTGCAACTTACGATAAATAAGTCTGACAAACCACACGATGTTTCTTGACCGGAACCATCCAGCAATTCAATAACAAACAGTATGCCGGAGCGCACATTTAATCCTGCTGCTTTTCTGTCAGCAAGCGACTGTAGAGGAACTTGTTTAGTCATATCATTTGCTAGTCATACCACTGCATGGCAAAGGGTCATTTCAATTTATGGACTGTGCACGAAGTTCTCAATCTTAATGGGTTGTGTGGTGCTTAATTCATTCATATTGGAGAAAAACAAATGCCTTTCTGACCAAATACCGAACCTTTGAATATTGTATGAACTTTCTCTATAATCATTGTGGTTTGTCAGGGCTGCCAGTGAGGTTGTTTTGTAAATATTATTCAAAAAGAATAAAAAAAATCATTAGGCGAGAGTCAATTTCTCTAATATTGTTATGCGTGTATTGCTGTGCCTGAAAATGACTCAATATTAACCTTCCAAAGTAAATGAATTGTCTTTGTTATGCTAAAATTGTTGCATTTCAAAATGCCCTTTATCAGGCGCGGAAAAATGAACCAATTCAATTTAAACCTTTGAATGTATTAAGTTAAGTAATTCAAAATTTTACCAAGAAAAATAATTATCATGACCATTCAGACTATTGAAAATAATTAAACGAATGTCAGGGATATGTATTGTGTTGAGTACCTCTTTTGGGTTGGTAACAGTATCACAATAATGAAAATATTGACAGCTACTTAAGCTGTAAGTCAGTAGCTATGTCCATTACGTCCCACATCATCCACCATTATAGTGACTGTTTCTCATTTGCTGTTTATGTTGTGCACCCAATTGTACACTAGTGGCCAAAACTGTGGAAACACGCAGCATTTTTGGCATTACGCTTTAAAAATCGCTACATGGATATTGGCGGTAATGTTTATAAACAACCAAAGAATGTCACAGATACATTGGATGATTAAATAGGTAACTGAAGCAACAGCTGGATGAAGTGCTGCAGTCACTAAAAATTGAAAGTGTTTCCACTATTTTGGCCACTAGCGTATAATGGGGTAAAAAATTTTGTCAGTAACAAAATGCACCTGGAATTTAAGTCCGAAAATACAATGTAGTCTGGGGGAAGCATGTTGTCTAAATGCAGTGCATTTTAATTGGCTTTCTGTGATGTTTCTATGAAGTTACTGTCAATGCACTGAAAAGGGAAACGCAGTCAAGTTATTGGCCATTTGGGTTGCTTGTAGCAACTTATAGCTGATTATAGTGCTGCGGCTGTGATCAGAAGGTTGCTGGTGCAAATCCCTGGGTCGGCTGTGTGATGTCACTGTCAACCCCTTGAGCAAGACCCTTAACCCCCCCCCCCCCAAATGCTCCAGGGACTGGTTGACCCTGCTCTCCCAAAAACTGTATGTTTTAGATAAAAGAATCTGCTAAATGCATTAGACATTAATACAAATCACCTCTACAAACCCATGTTCCTGAGCCGTTGCCATCATTGGGCGCTGTCTTCCTTTCCAGCTGGGCTCCACGGACAGAGGCACTGATGGTCCCCATGGTGACCATATTTTCCGTGCGAGTGGGTTTCTCCAGTCTGCAGGCAGGTGGCCAGCGCAGTCCGGACAGTCGTCACGATCCTGTGTCTTTGATCTCCGTGGAAATGGAGCAGGCCTGCAACACTCCGTGACCCTTGCGGATACCGGGGCCATAGAACTCATTGTAGCTGCCTCTTCACTAAATTCAGCTTAACGTTTCTACATTTTTAATTTTTTAAAGTGAACACCGTTCGAGAAAATCTCTGTAGTTTTTACATGATTTTTATACTGGTCCATAACGGCTCTTAAAAACTTCATCTCCTTAAAAACCCTTGTCACAGTTGATGTATCCCAAAGAACTGAAGAGAAAAAAATATCCAGTTCAGATTGAATAGGATTTAATTGCCCTTATCTTTAGCAGAAATCAGTTTCAGTAAAAGAGCAATGACAGAAACAAGACCCAAATACACACGCGTGAATATACTGTGAGGTACGAACAATAATAACACTCATAATCATAAACGCTATGGTCATGTGTTAGAGGTTATCAAACGAAGGATAAACGAATAAATTATAAATGCAAAAAAGATTCATACTTCACTCATTTGAAGAAGAAAGAAAAGTCTTTGGGTTGCTTTTAGCGATTTTGGTTACTGTGAAGCTATTTTGTTAGCTGTATTTCCGGGGTCACACTTGGCAAGTTTTGTCTGCCACTCAAACTTAGTGACCTTTTCCGTCTAACAATGATGGAAGTTGAAGCTACGTACAGGTACTTAATATTTCCCACCCAGCGTTCAATATTTGCATGAAACACTTTAAAACAGAAAAAGTATCAAGTGCTATATTTGTAATACTCTCCAAGTGTAATACTTTCTAAATACAAATATTGACATTTCTCTTGTAGGAAACTAATCTGTCATCTCTTTCAGATTTTTAAGAAGTTGCAGGGCTGTTGCCTTGAATGGCTTCTTTTGCCCGAAAGATCCGGGCCGCTTGTGGCTGTTCCTTTGGTGGCGGATTCTCCACATGCTTTGACTTGCAATTTCCGCCGCACTGATTGATGAGGAAAGTTGAAAAGTTACGGTGAGAGAGCAGCCCCGACCTTTTAGCGAGGTCATGTTTTCTCGCTCTTAGTAATCCTATTTCCTCCCCAAAGAGAAAACTGCGGTCCGAAGAGCTCTCAGTTAAAAACTTGATTAGGCTGTTCCTTCGTAAACACTGCATGTGATACAGTGCCGCAAAGTGGAGGTCAACAAGATGGTGCTCTGTGAGCCAAAATCTCAATGTGCTTGCATCCTACTGTGCAGGTGTTTTCAGCTTAATTAAACCGGTGCAGTTCACCTTTGCTTCGCCCAATGTCATGTCAATTTATTATTCAAACATCTATTTTAATTTCATTCTTTTTTTAAAGCACAGAAATCTCGTAATCTCGAGTTCGATCATGTTCTCGTCTGGTTAAAACAAACCCCGGAGTTTGGAAGCACTAAGTCCTTTTTTTGTTAACTTGTATCCCCAAAAACAGTAACCCGAACCCAGCTTCGCCCCCAGGGCCTGCTTGGAGAATTCAGTCCCTCCTTATCGACCTCATCTGCAGGTGGTTTAAAAGGAGGTAAATATCTAAGAAGCACAGGGGCGTGTCTGTGAAAATTCCTCACTTCTTTGCGGAATTCCTTCTGATTTCACGTTTAATAAAAATGTCTCAGGCCTCTGTTTTTCTGGTGCGCGTATTCAATGCAATGATGACAGAGGTATCGTACTCAGCATTTCAACATGCAGGGATGCAACAGGATATTGCTCATTTATCTGATTGGTTTACATCAGTGTGTAGAAACATAGAAGTTTTTTTCTCTCCCACTGTAAGGCAACGAGCATCGATTCTGTGGCGCAGACATACTCTAGCGTCACGGAAATCATCATGCTGAATAAATTGTGCTAATTTATGCATAGCTTGTCAAATCGTCAATTGACTTGAATTCTTAGAGCTTTGAGGTTAAAAACCTGAATATTTATTATTGGAGTCAATCTGAATTTTAAATAGTGAAGATGTCTAAGATCATAACATGTTCTCCGGCAATTGATATGATATTTGACATTTAATTTGCAAAACTCGACCCAGGGGGTTAATAGTGTTCCTCAAACCAATGGGGGAAAATATATATTCTGAAATTCTCATTATGTAACTTTATTTTCAGTCTAGTAAATAATGTCTAATTCAAAACTTATATAATTGAATCAGATGCAATTGCTTTACCTCATTTTCCTACTTTATTTTCTATTTTTAATTTGAGTGGGAAATACATATCCTTGTTACAAATAAGGTAGAGAACAAACAATCTTGCTGTGCATATTTATGAATTTCGTGCAAAATGCAGACGTATACCAAAGACCATTTATATTTTATGCTGGTGCAGTGCAAAGCTTTTGGTTTGCGGCCTTCATTAGTGTACAAGGTCAGCAGTCCTTGTAGGTGAGTTTTTTTTTTTTGCGTGGTGTCACACTAGAACAGTGGCACAAAAATCCTGTTAAAAATAATAAGTAGTTTGAAAGCTGCAGGTTCCGGAAGCTTGTTCACTTAATAGTGACTCTTGGCCCTGTGTGTGTCAAGTCTCAACACTGGGAAAGACAATACAATGAAGACTAAGGTTAAGCTGTGATGTACTGTTTTCTTGTGGTTTTCAGCTAGTGTTTTGATAATCACAATATTAAAATTCTGTGGTGGAATCAGGGGTCAACTGCAGTGAAGACTGAAGGTCCGATTTGTAATTGAAATATTGTTACCGACCTTATAAAACAACATCTATGTAACAGACAATGACCCCATAAATGGGAACGTTTGAACGATTGTATCAAAACAAATTAGAAATTGCTAATGTATAGGGATGCATAAATGAGGGATGCATAAATGAGAAACAGCTGGCATGAATAAATGTGCACAAGAGCTAATTCACCCCCCATGTTGCACTTCCCTGTCTCACTCCCACATCTATCTGCATCCCATTTTAAGAATCACCTGCCAAGGGTGTCATGGTAATTTTTATATCGCTACTTGTCCTGTTATACGCTTGCTGGTCAGGAAACTGCAGGGTATACTGTAATTTGTTTCCCATTTACAGGTGAGTGGTTAAAAGATGCGATGAAAACAATGCTATTTTGTATTGCCTAATATAATGTACACGCAATTTGACAATAAATAGGTTGTTACCCATCAACAAATGATGCGTAAGGTAAATATCATTAGCTGTCATTGGTCATGTGATGCAGTGACAGATCAAAACTGAATGCATTATAACTGAGAAGCACTGAAACAGAGAACGTATATCAAATAATAATAAAACAGGTAGTTGCCATGGTTTCAGGGAATGTACACATGGTCATATTTGACATTTAAATAGATATAAAAATGTCATTGTATCACACAAGATAATATTGATATTTAGTTTTGATATTTTCACTTAGGTAATCTTGACTAAAGTCAATCATATATTTCGGGTAGTTTGTGTGTGTTCATAGTCTAACCATTATATATTTATTACTGAATTATTCCGTAGCTCTTGGGATTAAATTTAATCATCAGAATCTCGGCTAAACAGTATGCACCTTGATTAATATTAATATTTTTTGTTAATAGGTTCCCATGTGAAAATTAGTATGAATGTGTCTTTCCTTGTCTAATATTAATCATTAATACTCTCCCAAGCACCATTGGCTAAGCAAATCTCATTTGTATAGTTAATATTGTAATTACATGGTTTATTAACCAAAATATGTGATGTATTTGAGTGGCAAAAATACTTTTCCACTGAATAAAGACAAAAAATTTCCAATAACACTGCACCCATCAAAATACCTTCAATGTATTTAATATGGCAGTTTAAGTCCAGTCGAAGATTAACTGTCCTGTGTGTTACTGCGATGTAAAAGCCTGAGGTCACTGACAACAAGAATCACCTACCGACTGTGTATCGTCTCCAGCAAGATTCCATTTCCACTGTCACTGCAGACTGGAGAAAAGTGACAGATGACAAAAGAATTCTTCACACTGGACTATCAAAGTGTGACATCAGAGATTACAATTAACATCCCAGCCATATACAGTAACTATCATGTTGGAATAAATACAGATATTCATCTTGAACAACATTTGTCTTTGTAGTACTGTAGCATAGGTTCCAGGTGTAGCAAGTGCAAACTGAATGTCCGATTGAGTAATTGGCTCCTGATTTAGCTAGCTCAGTCCTGTTTACATTATATGATTACATTGTACCTCTATACCAATGAAGCGCTGAAACAATTTCTTCTGTCTCCCATTACTACAACAAATTTTAAAAGATTAGTTTTTGCTTCCAATAATTATTTCCATACATGCATTTCTGAAGAGACCACACATATATAGAGAACATTCTATTTATTTAATAACACATATGGCTGATATCAAAAATGTGTTCTCATTACATGTTTCTAGCTATGTAAAAGAAAAAAATGCAATGTTTTTAAACGATTTACAGCAATAACTATGAAATATGTTGATGCGTTGCAGTTGTATTATTTTGACAAGGCTGCAAATCAAGGTTTTTTTAATGTACAAATGTAGAATAAGTTCATAATATTGATACAATATTGAAACAATTATATACAATAATATTGATACAATATCGATACAGTTATATACAGTAATATTGATACAATAACATTCTTGACATTGTATAGCAGATGGATAAGTTAGTAAATACAACGAGTTACAGATTTGTTCATAAGCCATACAGATGTTTCCTGGCAACTTCTTTATATTTATCTTCGATTTAATAAAACAACACTTCACCGGGTGCAATCCTCCTCACCGCATATCTGTCTGACTTTCTCACCTTTACCTGAGGTTGCCATTTAATAACTGCCACACCCCTCCCACACACATTATTACAAACATACGGCTATGTTGTCAAGGTAAATATTATGCTGCCATAGTAATTATAACTAAGCAATCATTTGGCTTTGTGAATATCTGAGAAATCTTCACCCTGAGCATGCACCTTTGGAGAGAGAGCAGCTAATTTTACTCACAAATCTGTTTCGAAACATAAATCTCGAAACACTTTAGCGCTTCTGCAAGGGGACCGGATTTGCTTTTGTGTCGGTTTAAATTTAGTATGTTACTTAAATCACGTTACAACAATCTAGCTACATTGTCTTGGCATAGCATGGTTCTGATCTAGATCCAAGTCTAGCTGGTTGGTATACACTTCCTTGGCTCCCAGAAATGACAGCATGTCAGACGTGCATGCTGTAATTTAGGCTGAAAGTCAACATACTCATGCACGTGACGTGACTTATCGGCGGCCTTGATTCAGAGTGGACTTGCTGGGCTGGGAGGATTCTATGAGTAGGAGCTTTCAGGAAGAGATCTTCAAGGCCTCGCTGTAGAGGTTTTCTAATTCTTATCACAAACGTCCCCTAAACAGACTGGCTAGGATATATTACTGCATGGTAAACTAGCCCGAGAAGAGAGCTGCATCTGCAGACCTTAACAGAATAATCCCCAGGCGAGGAGTCTCCCGTACCGGTCCTGGCAGACATACATTTCTTCATTCAGCTAAAGTCTACTCAGTTCAGCTAATTGTTTCCTTACGTAGTCGCCAGCTGCAGTCCTGAATGTTGGTGCTGCTTACAAAGGTGTGACAATTCAGCGTGTTTTGTGTTAGATGCCGTAAGAAAGAGTTTTATTCAAGGTAGAGTGGTGCGGCGTATCATCAATGGCACAGTAGCTTATCACCCCCATGCATGGAGGCTGCCTTTGTGTGTGAAAGATTGCATGTTCTGCTTGTGTTTGTACAAACTTTACCTGGGTACTCTGATTTCCTCCTAGAGTCCAAAAACATGTGGCTATGTGAGCTGGTGTATCCGAAAGGTCCATACTGTAGGAGTGTACGCGCTTCTATGGCATGGAATATGGAGTATCCTGTGCCTTCTTGGATAGGACTTAGGTTCAGTGACCATGTTCTAGATACAGTACGTGGAAGTTATGGAAAATTGATGGATGTAATTCCAAATAGAAAAGCCTTAAATTAATTAATTAATTAATCCTAACCATAATAATAAAACCTAATTGGTTGATCAAATCAAGCTTGCAAAAAAAGAGGCTCATTGTTTCATTTGTGTTCGTTTCAGTAGCTTGCGATGTTTGATATATCAAGGGTCTGTTATTTATAATGGGGCTTTGGCATGGAATCGACTAACTGGGCCACCTGCAGTGGCACCTGTGGGGGCCTTTTCAGGCTTTCAAGAGCTTCATATTCTAGATCGATCCTGACCTGTAAAGATGTCCATTAAACACTAGCTTGCACGTCTTACATGATTAATCAGATCTGCAATGCTCATCATTGTCATTGTTGCACAGTTATATAACAGTCCATATTTGGGGCCCACGGTGACCCCACTATGTGCGTAATTAATGAGCAGTTTTTAAACGCCAGTTAGTAAGCTCACATTCAACGTAGCGATTTTGCTGAGTGTTTCTCAGTAGCTGAGTGATTATGGCAACATAAGATCTTTTGATGGTTTAATTATAGTCACAAAGTCAGCTTCTGATCACTCAGATCACTCACTGCAATGCACAGGCAGATATTACATGACAAGTAGCTAATATTTACAATATGTTATTTGCAGTAGCTTCTTTGGTCTTAATTGCACGTTTGAGACGGCAAATGTCTATAACCACAAGATGAAGCAAAACCTGATAAGGCTTCATTTTGCTGTTGCGTGGCACTACTTATGATCAGTGGTTTGTCATGTTATGGCTCCTTGGGCCTCAGGAAGTCCACCAGAAGCCTTGAATGTCCACGGGGAACTCTCCAGTTGGCTTTATTGAGAAGATGAAACCATTGGTCTTGCGACAGGCCTTACATTACTGCGTACGGCGTGCCAACTTTCTAATAGCAAGAATGGATAAATATGTGAGAGGGAAACGGAACGTAGGATAAGGGGTTCCAAGCACTATAGCAGATCCAATTCTGCGGCTTTTCCAAGTGGAAAATATGGAAATGCAAGCTGTAATGGGCGTAGTATTAATTCCAATTAGTCTGCTGGATTTATCCTGCAGATGTTGTGTTTCAGGGCAACCCTACTTCCATATCTGCAGTGCTATGTCTTGGAATTGATTTATTCAACCTTTTTTTTAAAGCTTAATATTGATTTTTTTTTTATGAATAAAATGTAAAGGAGTATTTTATTTTACAGCTCATTGATGGTATGTATGAGAGTTTGTTGCCAAGAGTTCCCTGCCTTGTCCCCTGGAGGGACTGTTAATGTCAACGGGGAAATCTTAAGTGGGGGGTTAGGGTTAGGGGTTTGACGGAGGGGTTTCTGGTCATAACCCCCCTGATTTTGGGGTAGGCTGTCCCACACTACACCCAAATGATCCTTTATCTGCTATCCTTGATTCCCCAGAAATGTTACCAGTATGATTTCTAGTGCAGGCCTTTATGTTACAGGCAGAGTTGAGTAATTCAGGTCCAGAGAGTAAAAGTCCAGACCAAGATTTTGTTTCAACCAACCAGTTGAGCATAAAGAGTCACAGACACAGAGACTCAAGTGGTTGGTTGAAACAAAATCCCGGTCTGGACTTTTACTCTCTGGATCTGAATTACCCAGCTCTGGTTACAGAAAAGTGTTCTTTTTCCATATAGTTCTGTATTATGATGTGCCCCATTATTGGTAGTGTTACACCAGCTTGCTCATTCGGCCGGTCACTGTCAAATGGAGTCTGGGTTTTTTCAGCTGGATCACAGATTCATTGCAACATGTCAGCCGGATCTTTACCGTTTCTGTGCTGAGCAGAAAAAGAGATTTGATCTATTTACTTCCTACTCACAGCTATGTTTGCAGCTTCTTGGGGGGCAGCATCATAGTAATAGGAAGGACTGAAAGGTCTCTTCTGATTGGTTAGCACCTGGGCAAAAGTTGGCGTAGTGATAAAGATCTATGTACATATTACCAGGTCTGTAGAATTCTGGCCGACTCTTGTGGCTTTACACACAGCACTGAACCTTTATTGACTCAGTAAATCACAATATAAAGTGAATATTAAATACAAAAAGTGTAGTTAACGAGCAAGGTCAGCATGGTGGATCAGAGGCTACCACCGTCAAATGTCTATATAAAAATTCCAGCATGAGCTCATCCGCGCCTACAACCAAATGATTAATTGATCATTAATTAATGCTAGCCTTGAGAAGATATATACCGTTAAAGCTCCTGTCCCAGTTAAAGGAGTGATTTGTTAAACCACGGCAAATTGAATTTCTGTAGGCTGAAAGTTTGCCTCCTGAGAAGCCGGACTGCTAGCCTCTCGACGCGCTCTGGGGCCTCGCCTGTACACAAGGCCACTTGGACAGCAAAGTCCCGTCACTCCTCACAACACGTCCTTACTGTGCCCCGTCTGTCTGCGCCGCCCCTGCTCAGGAGAGGGGACAAAAGGCCACTTAATTGCATCTCTTGCCCTTCGCTGATGGAAGGATATGTCAATCACCAGGAGAGCAGACTGCAGCCCCTTTGGACATCCCTGGCCCTTGTACTCAGCTGTGGACAAAAAAGTGAAATAAAGAGAAACGCAAAAGGAGACTGGCTCTTGAATTGTGGCTCAGTGGGTTAGGATGCTGTGTCAATAATCCGAAGGTCACTGGATTGATTCCCAGGGTCAGCAGAGCGATTTTGCAGTCGGGCCCCTGAGGTGGGCCCCTAACCCCTACTTGCTTCAGAGGACTAGCTAGTTGTACATTGTCAAAAATGTATGCGATTTTTGATAAACACGTCTGCTAAATAAATAAAATAGGAATGTCTGTGCCCATGAAATGCACAGACTAAGTTACTAAAGAATAGGCTAAGAATTATAAATAATGAAATCTAATGTATTTTTGTCTTTTGAATAATGTAAACATAACATCTGAGTAAAATCTAGCTCCAAACAGGCCCTTATTGTTCCATCTGGATATTTGTGCCTACAGCGATTGTATAAATTACCTTTGTGTCCTCTTTGGAATGTCTATATTCTGAGCAAGGCGTTTATGACTATGTTAAGATCTTCAGGTACGTGAAAACATGACATAAAGATCTCACACATGTGCAAAGAATCGGCTGAGGACAAAGGTGGAACTTTAATGATTTCGTAGCCTTAATGAAAACATTTAAAACAAATGGTGACCTTGTATTTGGAACAAACAGCTTTGTGGTTCATTTTTGTGGCCCGTGTACATGAAGCTTGGATGGTGTAAGTGAAACAGGCCAGAAAAAACCTTAGATCAGCACGGGCCAAATTACCCTCTATTAAATGAAGGATTGAGCAGTGTCATAGTGTTGCCGTCCTGTTTGCTTGACAAATGTCTGTCTGTCAAGCAGCGTATAGTGTCGTACATCACAATCCTATCCCTTTGCAGTTAGGTTGAAATTTTCTTAGCCCTGTATAATGTTCCCATCCACAATAAAGTTAATCCAACTTACCTTCTAAAATATACGGCATTGGGAGTGAAAAAAAAAATCAATAACCTTTTCTGTAGCTAACATTCTCATTTTAGCGATAGCACGTACGCAGGGCCCTGTTAAACGCCACCATACGGGAGTGAGGCGGCCAGACTCACTTAATAGCATTTCTTTATTAGTCTGCGCTCAAGATAGACTGTTGTCACCTCCGTTTCATTGATGGTCTCATTGCTCTGTTATGGGAAATTGACCCAAGGCATTCTACCCTTCTAAATGCTTTTATAAGTACAATAAAATATCTGCATTTAGACAGAGTCTTAAACGGGTTACACCTGATGGAAAGTCGACAAACTATAAATAAGAGGCCTTTGTCTCCGGAGTGGCCTTTACGATATTTATATTTCCATTTGGAGTGTCGGGGGCAGCTCACAGCGTCAGCATTTTCCATTGCTAAAGTCTGCATCCGTTCCAGATCTCTGCATATAATATTTGTGTGGCGCTATTTACTCGGATTAATGATGTCACACTGCAGGGCTTTTTGATAATAATTTTTTCATTATGTACTCCAGGAGCACTGTGTTTTATGACACTGGTTTTAATTTTCTGTTTTTTTTTTTCTTCTCCTTTTCGTTTTGAACCCTGGAAATGAGAGTCACCCCTGCCCCTTTGTTCATTAGACCCGCTGCCTTGCGTGTCTCAGGCTTTTAATTACCTCCCATTAGGGCCACTGGTATTTTTTTCATGCTGCTGGGAGGAATGCGGCCGCGTCGGGCCTTTTCACGCGCATTCCCGGCATTCTGTGGGCTGTCGCCATGGCACCCCCGATTAGCTGATCGCGCACCCGACCTATCCGTCAATATTGGCGTCAGCCGTCGCCTGCATGGGTCCTGGCCTTCAATCAGCGCTGCTCCTGCAAATCATTCTCTGAATGGATGCTGTACACATCAGAACACAGACACCGGACCGGACCGACATCCCAGCAGCTAGACATGGCAGGTTTATTTCCTCAGAAATATGTTTTGTTTTGATTCACCACCATTTGCTTTCGATTTAACACACCTCTGTTACAACCGGCAGGAGGACTATAATTAAGTAATATTTGCTGAATATATAAAGTGTTTTGCATTTAGTACCTTGCCTCAGGGCTACTCTTAGCTCCCAGCACATATGTACGTATGTAATTCACACCATTTCTGCACAGTTTGCCACTGGATTCGCTAAAACTTATAATAAAGAAATGCAAAATTAAATCATCCACGGGAATATCTTTCTGTACAATCTTGGCTCTTTTTTCTTGGACTAAACTTATCAGGCCTGTGTGTGTGTGTGTGTGTGTTTTTTTTAAGACATGTATTACTGTATCTTTTGGTTTGCTGTGCCGCAGATTACTTTAATTATTACAATATGCCACCAAAAGATGAAGGTTTCTAGAGAAAAAAAAACACTTATCAGTCTTCAGCAGAGATTGGATATTTTTAGTGGACGGGCTGAACATTATGAAAGTCAAACCCATTATATATAAATTTTCATGTATTTATCAGATGTTTTATTCCAAAGTGGACTATGTTGTGTCAGATAATACATCGCAAGCATGGCCGATAGGAGCCTACTGAGGCATAAGCACAGCCGGGCTGGTTAGAAAGCAAGAATACAATACATGCCTCTTCACAAGCCTATCATAATTAAATACTATGTGGAATAATCACCTACCATATAGTTACAAATATATGAGCATGCGGTGTTACCAAGGGAAGGCGTAGGTTTCGTTTCAACATTGGCAGGGACCAAACCAACCCAAGAGCCCCCAGCTACCCTAAACACACACAGTACAGTGACATGTTACTACCATCCCCACTCAAATCTAAGCCCTTGATCAAAATCAAGCAATATCCAACGGTGAGGTGAGTAGCTTATTGGTCAGGTTGGCAGGTCAGTGCTCAGCTGAGGCACTAGTTAAACTGATCATTTAGGTTTGTAAATTATGTTTTAATTTTCATTTCATTGCACTGTACGAAGACTTGAGCTCAAAAACAAGTTAGTGTTTCTTGGCGTAAGCCCTCTGCACATTTGTGTTAAATCTACCGTAAGTTATTAATGAAGAAATGTCATGTCAGAGTGTGAATTCCTTTGTTTCCCCGAGCGTCAAATGCGCGCAGACAAATGTCACTCATCGCCCGATAGCTCGGTCTGATTGACTTGCGGTGGTAATTTATGCGCCATTGTTGCCGCCCGCCACAGCGGACTCCATCTGCTCAGCGTCACCTGAGGACAGGTGATCTGCGGTCATTGTAACTGAACACGCTGCCCTGCGACAATTATGTAAAAATGCGCTCATTAGTATGTGCCCATTGACATTACATTGTATTTGAACATACAAAGCCTTTGATGATTAATTAATAGGAAAATAAGACTCACAACAGAAAGAACAGGTTTCTTTTATATACCTGTATTTGTGTGTGTGTGTGTGTGTGCGTGTGTGTGTGTACAACTGTACATTTGTATATGTACATATTCTGAACATTTCTGTTATAGCAGATTGTTGTTTTATAGCATAGCATAAAAAGCAATATTAGTGTAAAGATATATTTAGAAAGATATATTTTTTGTTTCACAATACTGTGGATTTCATAGGACTGTATGATTAATTATATAACCAAACCGTGCATTAACCTTCTCACTTGGTTTAATATGATTAATGCTAATTACTGCTGGCTTGGGATTTCCGCATCATATGAACTAGCTGACTGTTTCCTTCCCATTCTCATACAGGCGTCTCATATAGACGCCTGAGAAAATGTCTCCCCGTTCCTTCCTCTGGTCTCAGTCTAGCGCTGCTTGACATGCAGCCTCCGTCTCACTGCTGTCTGGCTCAATTAACCCGCTGCACCTCGAAGCAGATATCCAGGAATTTATGGACTGTACTCATCAGAACAGCGGCACTCCCAGCATGCCGCACGGCAGAGCACCATCGCTTGATGAGAACCCAGCCAATCCTGTACCTGATACGCTTATTTTCTGGGGGACTTTTCAAGGATATATTCTGTGTATGTGTGTGTGTGTATTATGTTTGTGTTACATTGTGGGGACCAGCTGTACCACACAATGTGATAAAAACCTTTAGGTCCCCACAAAGATCTGTGAATGCAATCGAAACTCTAAAAATGCCAAAAGTTTTGTATTTTGTATGGTCACTCATGGTTGTGCGTGTGTGTCCTCTCGATTCTTTTGTACTGACTGTTACAAGGTTAACAAGTGCTTAGAAATCTGAAAAAGTCAAAAAAAAAATTCATAAAAGATAAACAAACAACAGTCACTTTGCAAACAACAGGCTATGCGAGTGACCAACAGTCTTTGTGTCTCCCAAATGTTTGCAAACATTTATTATAATCAAATGTTGCTATTGCCTTCCTGAAAATGGTAGAGTCTCACATGAATTCACGCCCAAGTCGTACAACTTCTGACACCACATACAAGCCTGCCACTTCCACAGTCAGCAGCAGTTTTCGGGTCTTTGCCCCCGTGCATACTGTGAGGGACACCATATTCTCAAAGGGCCGTTCAGAGCCCTCATTGAAGTGCACTGATGTGGTCGCAGTTAATACGGAACAATGATCCTCGAACCAAAGGCCCCTCTTCAACGACTGACATTCCTGAAGCAAAAGGGAAAGCCTAACAATTAACAGATTTTTGGTGATAATGAGTGGCAATAATTAAATTATATTTTTATGGCAACCATCTGTTTTAAAAAAATGCTTTTTCAAGTACGATGAAAGAGTACCTTGGCGGTGCAACGTCAGTGTCGCTTTCTCATCATGTTAAGCGCGAGCACTTAAAAGCCTACACTTGATTGATAACGGCGCACTGCCGGCTCTGAGTTTTTTTCTTCCCCTCTGAACTTGTGTGTACTTTAAAGTAAAAATGCAAAAAAAGAAAAAAAAATGACGCCTGTATGTTCTGTCACCCAGCTAGACCCCATTTAATAAGCGGAGCGGCTCCTTAACATCATGGGTGTTCCTAATAACCTCTAAATAGAAATAATCTTTGGCACCCTGCCCTCACTTTAATGTAAGTCCTAAAGGCTTGACTCTGCGTGTGTTAAAGTTGATTAAATCGTGGTGAATTAATCCTATCTGGGCGCCCGTGTTAAGGAGCGTGCATTCCGATTAGATTTCGGGTCTTGCACTTGAGGACAGTTGCGGTTTGTGCCCCTGATTGCATGATGCGGGTATGTGCGTCAGCTTGTGTGTGAGTGTCTGCCATTAAATATGCTTTACAAGACAGGAGAGAGAAAAAAAAAACAGAAAGTGAACGTAAATCATTCAATTCGGTAATCGCGCGTAAACACGTGATATCCATTCTCCACACATTCTTGGATCTTAAAAAGCCAGCTGGCATCATCCGCTTCATCTCACTGACTGTAACAGTGATAATGTATTCGGGCCTGAATTCGGGGGTGGGAACCTCCTTTGATTTGAATGCCACTTTCATTCTGAATGCGGTCTCGTCTGGACCCTTTGAAGGAGCGCAGATGCCAGCTGGAATTAGCGGGACGAGGTCAGGCTTTCGGTGGCAACTAGTACCTAGCTGAGGGGCGTCCAGTGTCATTTCTTAGTTTATCATGTCCACTTTCATGTCACATGAAATATATCAGCAAAACCGGAGTACAAAGAGGGACAGAGGATGCCCAGTGGTAATGGCTAGCAAAAAAAAAAAGAAAAAAGAAAAAATTTCAAAATGCACGTGGAGAATTAGTTTTGAAATTTTGTCAGAAAACTGTATTGATCTATGACAGTTACATCATAAGTTAATTAAAGAACCTTATACATTTTTATTTGTAATAAAAGTCGGACACAGCTTACTCAACAATACCCTGGAACGACAGAATAATGTGAATGTCTCTTGTGAGAAAGGCTGGTTCTGTTACTGAAAAGAGCATCTAAAATATCCCTGTAATGACCATTTGTACGCCTGGGGTTGTCCGAATATTAATCAATTTGGAGGTATCCTGGCACTCAGACTTAATGACAGGTGATTCAAAACAACTTTCAAGGCTGATGTTTGTCTGTAAAGCCAGACAGAAAAGCACAACACTGCTCCGAGCGCATATTGTTCCGGTCAGTGCACAGTGCAGCCGGTTATTGTTCACGGTGTACGTCGGCAACAAATGGACGCCACAGTTCTTCATTCCGCTGTGAGTATTGTGAAGGGGCTGCCTTAGAACAGACGTGACCTTTGACTACCCGTCACTGCCGTGGGTACGTGGCCCTGTAGGGGGCAGCGCAGCGTGTGTGGCGCGTCACAGCCAGTGCCAGTGCCAGTGAGTATATGCTAGCCAGAGATGCCATTTTTAATATTTTTTTCCCAGGGTGTCTGCCAACTCTTGTGCCCAAAGGATGAAAACTCAGCACTGGGGTGAGTCTTTGCACCTCTGTCAAATGCTTTTCGCAGCTCTGGGACACAGTTCCTGACCTGACAGTTTGGGCCTGCATGGAGGTGTATTTGCAAAGACCTCAGAAAACCAGGATCAATGGCTTACAATGAGCTTCTGCAGAAGTTTGTTATTTAACTGCTATTTAAAACTGCAGCAATCATTCGAAAGAGGATACTTTTAGCTAGTTTTTCGGGTGGTTCGCTACTCAAATGTGTAATGACATCGATTCCAGTGAATTCCAGGTCCCTTTGATCCACCTGCCTCCATAAAACCCATGACCTTGTCCTGCAATTGTGATATGGCTACCCCCATCTATACAAATTGCTAGTTTTTGAGGGTGGGGTAGAGGTTAGAGTCAAAAGACAAAATTTGCACAAGCAGAAGCCCAAGATCAATAAAAAATAACATTTTATGAAGGATTCCAGACTCAAGTAGAAGTTTTGGCAAATATGAGCTCTTTGATTTAGGATATTGCTTTGCTTGGCTGCAACTACACAAACCAAACAATTGTAATAACCCATAACTGGACTGCCTGGTGTATCTGTGGTGGTCAACAAAGCAGTGTTAACTCATTTATAAATATTTATGGAGTTCTCTCAGTTTACGGTCCACTTTAAAGTGGTCTGACATAGAACTACCTACTCTTTTGTTTATACAAACTAGCCTCGGCATTTTGACCTTATTTTAATCTGAATAATTATCGATGCATTTCACTTACCTACTGAAGGGCACTTAAAAATACATATATTAAGCAAATGAATAATTTAAAAGGGCTCACTCATTAGAATTTAAGAATATGTTTTACTGTTTATAAAAATGCCTTTCCCAGATTTGTGATATTTACCATAATCCCCTTACTAAACATACTACTCAACATCAGCCTCAAAATGTATGAAAGACAAGTGTTTTGGGATCGTAACTCATAATACCAAAAGCATAAGAAATGTAGCCGTTCACTTTGACTGTCGAAGCTGAATTTCCTCTGTGCTGTTCAGTGGTTTTTACTGGAAGTCCACATGCGCCGTGGCTGTTAATTTCACTCTAACCTGTTCTGGTATTTTCCTGGAATATGTTTTTATCATTTATCAACATCTCATGGAATAAAACTGGACTTTGTAAATGAAAAACACTGGGGCACCCTCCCAGGACGGCCTTTTTGTCGAACGTTAGGAATGTTATTTTTTTCTGTAATCACAGGCTGAACAAAACTCAATCCTCCCTGAAAATTAATGTTTAAAAAGCTTGAGGAATTTACTAACGGCACTGCATGCATATGAGTAGATATGGATCAGCATATTTTGACTTCAAAGTGGAGCCTTACTGGTGTTTATTGTTATGAAACAATGCAGCGTAACAATTACAAAACATTTCCTGGGAGTTAAGGTAATTTTTTCTGAATTATTGGCAATGCGGTACATCTCAAACACCTCAAAGAATGTGGAATGACTTTAGTAGAAGGATTGGTGTTGAAATAGAGTAGGAAATGACCAACAGTGACCTGAGATTATTAAAAAAAAGTATAAGAATGATGATCTTGGTCTCCTTCGTAATGTGTAATAGAAAAAGGATATCATCCATTGACAAATGACTTTTTAAATAAAAATGGCTGTATTTTTCAAAGGTTTGGTAAATGTCTTCTGCAATCACGTTATCAAAATATATAGAGAATACAAAATATCTATTTGGATTATAGTTTTTTTCTGAAAAGAAAATATCTCACACAGTAAAAGCTGCTGGGAAACAATTTAGGCACTACGTGATGCTGTGCAGCAGATGAAATCACACCGCGTAGCGTCTGACAAAGCAATTTAGCGCTGAGTAATTAGCGTGTGTGTAAACAGTGCCGATGATCCATACGCGAGCCAAATTAACCCTTTGGGTCATTCCGGGGAGTCAGAGCTGGGAGTCTGTGAAGCGTGGCGCACAGGATGTGCCCCACGTCACAGAAGCAGGGTAACGCGCCGCGACAGGTGACACAGCCGGAGGTGAAGTGGTAAGAAGTACAGTCAGTTAGGATTTGTCTTAAGTATAACCTCAAGCCACCTCTGCCCAGTGCTTGACAATCGCAGTGATCCCTGAAGAAATGTCAATATGTTACTGGGAAAAACCATTGAGTTAACTGGAAGGGGGGAACAAGATGAAAAAGAAGGACTGTCAAGGCCATTATAATGCCCTATAACTACCATCATGCGTTATGCAGGATGCTTTGTGCAGCATGATGAAGGTATCTATAGTGCATTATAGATGAGAGCTTCATAAAGCATTCATAATACATAATGCATAATACACATGGCTATAATGTGTGATGCTTTTTAAAAAATATTTGTAACCATGTTTATAATGCTTTATGAATGCATTACAATATGTTAGGGATGTGTTCATAGATTCTTATAGACCTGGCATAAATAGAAAGCATTACCATTATAATGTATATGTCTCTTCATATAATACAAAACTAAAAAATGAAAGTGTATCTATTGCAGCCGTGCCCAACTAAGAATGTGACCTTGTGGTAAGACCCTACAGAAAGGAACTCACACAGAGTTAGTGGTTGATTATTTGTGTCTGTGACAGCATTTAGTCAATGCCTGGCTGCCTTTCCGTTCTATTTCCTTCAGACAAGTTACACCATATCTTTTATATTTAGTGTCTGATGTACAATTCAAGTGCATACCCCTGGTATTCATGGAATAGAACGTCTTGCTTTTCTAGACAGTTTTATGCGCACTTCAATTTGTCTTGCATACTGAACTAAAGTCTAAAATAAAGCTGAATTCATTTAAATCTGTGCTGGACAGTTTAACAAAACAAGTCTGTTTCCAGACTTGGTATGAACTTTGTAACTGTGCATATGAAGAAGCAAATGAAATCATATGGTTTGCATCCCTTTAGGCCCTCAGGTCACATGTAAAGTTTGACAAACAATTAATGACCTCATAAAAGTGTACCTTCAAGCGGTACCATTTTTCACTCTCATAATTCAAACTTTAAACTGCACTTACTGCAACTTTTCTGATCTCTGTGGATTTATAATATCCAGGAGTGATTCCACAATGTCTGTGGACATGACAGTGTTGTTTACAATACTAGTGTGCTACACAAAATCATTCCATTCACCTTTTGTCTTAATCAAGGCTTGTTCGGGCTTGTTTTCTTAACCGCTGAAGTTCATATTTTCATGTTAATCTTAATCACTAGCATGATCTATGGAAAATATGAACTTAAATTGGCCACTGGGTAACCTGAAACAAGACTTCAGACATCATCATTACGTTTTTGAGGCCATAGCAGATTAACATTGTTGGCAGTCATGAAAGGATTTTGAATAATATTTTTATTGTTTATACATTTTGTATGCATGTTTTTTTTTTTTGCTTTGCGGTAAGCTGTCACATTAGGAAACAGGAAAGTCTACAACATAGCCTAGCTCCCATACACTATAAACTCAAGCATCTTAATGCTGAACAGAATGAAAGCATCGTGAGCTCAAGCCTTGCTGACTGGATCAGCAGCTAACCTATGCTTGGTTGAATCAGCATGACAGAGTCCTCTCCTTAGATTCTATTTAGCATTTTATATGGGATATTGCAAACAGGTCCTCTAATTCCATGGATTTTCACATTGCTAAGTGCACATTAAGTGCCAGCTCAGGCTTGTCTTGAGGTCAGAATCCCAGACTATAGTTTTCATCCACTCAGCTTCCAAGACCACAAATATTTTTGCATCTGTCAGTCTCAGCAATGGGAAACATGCAAAAAAAACTTAGGCTTATTATTATTATTAGCTTGTGCGTACTGTCCGCAGTGACCTACGAGCCAACCTTGAACAAATCGCCTCAAGCTACGGGGAGAATTCCTTACACGCGGCGGTCAGCGCTAACTGCGAGAGATCGCCAGTGAGGAATGTGAGAAACCGTTGTGATTAGTGGCCCGGCGCTGAACATTTTCATGGTTCTTCACGACCTCGTTGATATATGGTTCTCATCTGCAGCTCCTTAAGAAACTTCAGCGGCCGAGACACGGAATGAATTGTTGCGGAGGAGCAGTTCATCATAAGGAGTTTGAGTTCATTCAGTTCCATGTGGCCATTTAATCCTGATGCTTTTGCACTGCAAAGCCAGTGACGGTGTCTTGCATTTAGAATACTCTGTGTGAGCTAAATTGGACTGCTCTGGGATTCAGAATTTCAAAAGCTTTATTTCTGGTTATTGATTTGTTGCAGAGTCATTTCCTAAAAGAACAGTGTTCAAATAATCAGTCTTTGCACTGGCTGTTAAGATAGAAATGTCTCAGAATAGTATGGCTTTTTTTTCTGTTTACCCTTCAGAATGTCCTCAGATTACAATCTTTCCTTTTTGGCCAATGTCTATTTTTCATTTCTGAGATATAAGTAAGACGAATGAATGGTTCCTTTCTGAAACATTCTTGACCAGTTGTAATCTACCCACATCTGTGACGGAACGTAAGAATACTGCTTTGATAAAACACCTAAATCGTTCACCCCCCTTTTTTAAATAATACTTTTCAGACAAGTGAATTATACAGTCAGGCTTGTTTCTGTCATTTCCCTACAGCAGCAACAAGCAACCTCCTGAAAGAAATGTCATTTAAAACGAATCAACTGTATTTGCCAAGTACATTGCCATGGAGAATATGTCATAGTCCATTTGGTTAACTTGTAACATGGCATTTTCTCAGTTGCCAATATATAGTTAAATTATAGTAATAAACGTGGTTAAAGGCAAAAAGATAAAATAGACTCGGACTCAATCTGAATATGAATTTGAATTATAGCTTGAGTCTTGGGAAGATTCGGATTGGGGAGATATCCAAGATTTCCCGGGGAAACTATTTTTTAAATATAAATGTTAGGTACCTTAAAAGGCTTTTTGGCTAGTAACACAAAAGGCACAAAAACAGATAGTATCTTTTAAATATGTGTATTTTTATATTATATTTCTAATGTAAGTGTCCATACACTAAGGCACATGTCAAAATAAGATCAAGGTATACGTCAGCAGTTTCATATTTTTGGAAGTTGTTGTCTATGGATTTAACTGTTATTCTTGCTGTTGAGCGAATTCGTGAGAACTGTCTACAGTCAATAATTGTCGTGTTATTAATTACCTTCGTCTTCCCTCCCCCGCCGTGACACCGCGTCCGCCTCCAGTGACTTGTTTTACTTTGCAGCACCTGATTAAACACTCTCATCATGGGAAAAGAGAAGCTGCGCTCTCACGTGTTTCAGACAATGTATATCATCCCCGGGAGCCACCGCATTTCACGGTGACGCCGCTGCCCCGCGCTTCACAGCTAACCGCGCTCATTTCTTCACTTTAATTATTATAAACTCTCGTACTCTCCTCCTCTTCCCGTGCCTAACTCATTCCCCAGCAGTAGGACAAACTCGTTTATTTCATCCCCCTGCACCTGGCACGCGTTGCGAGCCTTTCCTCGGTTTCACTGCACGCAAGAAGCCGCACATAACTTCTTAATTGCAGAGTGATATTTCCGTATGTGTAGATGTGCAGCACTAACATGTCAGTTAGCGGTTCAATAAAACCAGGGGTCCCGGTTTCTCAAACTTTTGACTTGAAGCCTCATATAATCCTTATAAGCCAAACGAGAAAGTCAATATGATGTTCAACTGAAACTCATGTACTATTATAGCACAAGTATTATTATAGGAAATGGACCTGGACAAATACCAGGGACATCGTTAGGCCAAAGATGTCTGGGGGGGGGGGGGGGGGGGGGGGGGGGGGGGGGGGGGGGGGGGGGGGGGGGGGGGGGGGGGGG
>JAODKC010000053.1:965027-1005478 GCA_026777985.1 Mormyrops attenuatus | reverse complement strand
ATTATTGGGTAGGCACGCAGCCATATTGTAAAATTACCGGTTAGACCCCCCGGCACTATAAATTTGTTCACTCCGGACCCTGCACGTTGGTTGTTTTTGAATTTACAGAGTGAACCCCCCCCCCCCCCCCCCCAGCCACGAAACTTGCTTCCTTTCCTTTAGTCAACAAAATAACATTTTTGTGTAGCAAAATCCATCAAGCAGGACCAGTACGGTACCTGGACCCACCGAAATGTATTTCTGGCTACAGGCCTGTTATGGAGTTTTATTACGGTATTGCTGATAATAACGGTATCAATGACAGAGAGCTCATTAGATATTGCTGTAATATATGCTGTCTCTTAAATGAAATGAAATGAAATTGCGCTTTTGCACAAGGTAATACAGGCCTTGTTCAAAGATCCAATGCAGGTGTGACTACCTTCACAATTATACCGTACATTATGTGTTGTCCACGGTGGGTTGGTGCCCCATCCTGGGTTGTTCCCTGCTTTGTGCCCGTAGCCTCTGGAATACGGTCTGGACCCCCCGCAACCCTGAATAAGACAAGTGGTTTCAGAAAATGGATGGATGGATGGATGGATGGTGTATTGTTTCTGCTTAGTTTACGGTTAGTGGGACTGTGCATTGTCTATTTTTGCCTGTTATTGCCTGTTTTTGTCTTTGTGTGGATGTGTGCTGTATAGTCTGTAATAATGTATAGTCTGTAATCACAAACAATTTCCCCTGGGATAATAAAAGTTCATTGTTGTTTATTGTTTAAGTTGATTCTGATTCTGGCCTGGATGCTACCTTTCTGATCCATTTCACTCATCCCTTTCATACCAACGAGTGACATTTGAAATCAAATTGCGACACAATAATAATGTTTTTGATGCTCCGGCAAACATGTTGCTAAGTGCAGCACCACATGCAGCTCAGCCAATACAGTATTCATGACATGATTCAGCTCGATTCACTGACATGTAAAACTATTTCAGGGAGACACCCAGGTTGGAGAAGTGGCATAAAGCCAACCGATGACAATGGGCCACTGAAGATACAGCCACAGCAACCAAAATACAGCCTGTTCTGTATCACATGTGTTGTTTTGCAAAAACACTAACACTTTAAAAAAAAAAATGGGAGTAATACTAAATGAAATGTTTTGTAAGCAGTGATCCCTCAGACATAGGATAAATTTGTCTAAATTTGAATCAGATTTGAAAAAAAAACACGTTTGCTATTTGTTTTTCACTGAAAACTTTTCTTTTTATGGTTTATAGTTATTTATATTTGTGTTGTTTTAGGAAAAAGTGGTCTTATAGCATATCTATGCATGTACAGTAAATGCATGGTACAGCGTTCTAATAACGCATAAAATGCTTTGGTCAACCATCTATTCAATGCGAAGCACAAGCATATACACGTTGTCAGAAAATGCTTCTTGCACCAACCGAAATAAATTAAAGAATAAAAAGCGAGGATATGTCAGCATGTAAGTGCTTCTTTTTTATGTGATATTACATCTGTCAGTAACTCTTATGTTGCCTGAATCGGAAACTGCGTCTGTTTTTTTTCCATACTGAAATGTATAGTCATGAAATTAAAAAAATGAATAAAGAAAATGCTTGTCAAAAATGACATGGTATAACGACACACTCCTAATCTCATTAGGAAAGAACGTGATGCTTTAATAACAGACGATAGAATCATTTAAACCCGAGACAACCTGATCCTTCATGAATCTTTCTGCACTTCTGCACTGTGGCTGTGGCATTTACCAGCAAAGCGAACCTTTTGATCTGTAGCCCAAACGTAATGTATATGCAACAAGCAATCCTGGTGTTGAATTTATTCCAACTGCGTGTGAATAGAAGCTGAATATTAATGTTCTTTCATAGGTAATAAATGAAAAAATCATCATACTGTATGTCCTCACAAAGCAATGCACCTCATTTGTGTGAGAAACCAAACTTTATTATTACTTTGGTTTTCAAAAAAGAAACAGTATTTTGATGAAGGAATATTCTCCCTCACATGAATTCATATGTTGAAAAAAGGTAACTACTTGATGGGGCACAAATAATGCAGTAGTACACTCTTACTTAATATATTAAATGACCAGAAAGTGTTAGTTACATACTGATCCTATGTTCCTTCATCATTAATCAATCATAACGGTTTATGTATTTCATGCAGTTACTGTATCTGTTCATGATTTGTACTTGACTAGTAACCAAGTTACTAGGTTACTTGTCCCGCCTAAGTAAAGTGTTACCAAAAATATTTTTTCCATAAGTATACGTTACGATATTCAAGTTTATTCTTTTTACATGTATATGTAAGGAACTGGACGGCTGAAATGTAACATGAACAGATCAAAGGCTGCAAGGAAAGCGGTTAAGCTGAAAACTGTGAACAAACCTGTCTCAGGGGTCTATCCCAGAAAGATTTGCATCCAATTTCATGAAAGGGTTTACAAAATTTCCAATTTAATCATGATACACCGGGAGTGCAGGCCCGGTGAAGAAAAGGAACCGGCCCATACCCCATTCTGTGGCCCACCTGAAAGATCGATTGAAGTGTAAATATGGAGGGAATTTCTTCATCCTATTTTTCCTGAATTGCCCCCCCCCCCCCCATTTCAGGGAAGAAAGCCACGAGAATGACACAGCTAATAAAACTGGCTGCATAATCTCTTGTTAATCCTTGTAAAATAACATTACAGGAGAGTCAAAGCTCGCATGTGCCGCTCTCATTAAACTTTTTAACTTTCAAAGTATTTAATCTCAGCTCACGTTGCCATGGTTTCACACAAAGAATGCAGTTCAGGGGGAAAAAAATAAAGACAGAGCTTAAAACATATGGTTCACAATGGGCAGTTGTTCATTAAAATCTTATTTGGAAGCAAATTACACTATCTGCCTTAAAAGCAAATAACAATGTTACTTAAAGGAATGTACTGTATTCTGAGTTAGTTCACTTAATTATTACATTTTAACAATAAACATATGAGGGGCTTATTCATGAAAATGACAGGTATTGGCTAATATAGTAAATAAACAATGACATTCTCCTTCAAGGACCATACAACTGCCAACCATAACAATGTTTAATCCTGTTTAAAGGCATCTTTGGTTAAAATTTTAAGTAAACTATGTATCTTTAATAGCCCCTATGCATTACAGACCTATGGTATGACTGGAGTCAAACCCAGGACACACAGGGGACGACACAGACGGGATGCAAGCCTGTTATTGACATTTAAATTATATTAACACAATTATTAATTAAATTAAATTAACAATTAATTATATTTAAAATGTTATTCTGATTTAGGTGTCCCAATGACATTGAGAAGGGAGTAGATGCACTTTTAATATGTGGAAATGCAAATGTTAATAAAGACAGTGCCAGTCAACCCAGTAGGCGGTATAGGCATCTGCCTAGGAAGGCATCTTCTCAGGGGGCACCACCCCTGTCCAAGAGACCGGGGGCCGGCGCTGGGCTTTTAGCTGGCACTGATTGAAGATGTTTTTTACAGTGGTTGTCCTTGTTGAATATTAAGTCCAATATCTATCCCAAAATAGATCTCTGCATGTGTGTGTGTAATATAAAGTTAAAGTTAACAAGGAACGTGGTGTACAGGGACGGTGGTTAACACTGTTGCATCACACCTCTGGGACCAGAGTTCAAGTCTTTGCCATAGTGCCACATCTGTGGAGTTTGCATGTTCTCCCTGTGTTGTCGTGAGCTTTCCTCTGGGTACTCTGGTTCCCCCCCTCAGTGAAAAACATGCTGAGATTAATTAATTGCCAATACTAAAGTGTTCCATGTGATGGGTCTCCCTATCCTGGGTATCCTGCCTTGTCCCATAACCTCTGGGATCGGCTCCAGAGCCCCCTGTGACCCTGAATGGGACAAGCGGTTTCAGAAAGATAGAATCTATATATCAACTTGCTTCTGCTCCTCATACCTGCTCTTGCTTCTATTACATACAGCTGGCATATTTGTTTCCCCTAACTAAGACGTCCTGCTGTATTTGTAGGTGTGAAGACCTAAGGTCCACCCGAAGGCGACGGCAGATGGACCGCGCCGGGTTTCCATTTCCAAAAGGATTGTCGTGGTTGTCTCCATGTTGATGTCGCCATCCTGAAGGCCTCCGCCCTACTGCTCTGCCACAATTTTAAATCGCTTGCAATCATTATTCAAAAAGGAAGTTGCTTATTAGACTTAGCGGGAGCATAACAACATTTACAAAGCGCAGCTGGGTTCAGAATACGAGCAGAATAAATTTATGCGTCAAGCATAAATTGACTTTTTGCTGCACACAATCTAAGATTTCAATCTCGTGAAATGCCTGAGAGTTAGGCTATTGGGACACTCCATGATCAAAAACAAAGATTCACGACCATGATTACTAATAGTACCATGACTGGGCATGTTTGAAAATGTTACGATGTCAGCACTTGCGCTGATTTTGGTCTGAGGTGCCTTGTTGACTTTATGACCTACTATGGAGTACAGCTACTGGTAAATGACCCAACAAAATACCTCAGCACCACCACAGCTTGACAAGCGGCTCAGCAAACTGCGCAAGTCTGTTTGTGACCCGCCCATTAAATGAGGCATTCTACCATATGTCATAATCGCTTTGACCGGTCAGCAATCACAGAAATAGTTCCAGCACTCGTTTTCCTATGCAAAATAGTCAGACCATGTATGACTTTGTTAAAAAGAGATTTTTTTTTTTAGCAGAGGATAAAAAGACTGATGAAAAATTATGATATGAAAATGAAGAATGTAGATAAATCCTTTCTTTGTACATTGTAAATGTAATTATTTTCTTATACCCAACAGGCACCTTCGTCTTTTGCTGAACGAATGAAAGTGACCAACTAATGAGGTTGTAATTACCAGCAAAATTACTACGTACATTTGCCAAGGGACCCCCCCAGGTCAACCTGCCTCTGAAAAAAAGTGTGTATTGCACCAATATCCAGAGGTGGAAAGTACCAGTGCAGAAAGTACAAATCCAGACCAAGATTTTGTTTCAAAAAACCAGTTGAGTATAAAGAGGCACAGTCACAGAGTACTCAACTGGCTGGTTGAAATAAAATCATGGTCTGGATTTGTACTTTCTGCACTGGTACTTTCCACCTCTGCTGATATCTAACATATTAAATTGCTACATCAAGGCAACTTGACAAATTTATGACATGTAGACTTAAACATACATTGTTTATGTTCACTTTGCCAAGTGTGGTGGCCAACAAGACTGGCTCCGCATGTGACATAAAGGAGATAAACTTCTTGGAAAGTTTGTGGTTTTCGCTCATATGTGGCAAACCATTACAAATTCATTTCTGAATCTCTTAATCAGGCAGTAAAAAAAATTATCTTCGGACATGCCGGTCTGTGAAAAGCAGGAAATGGTTAGACAAATCACCCATTTCAGATGATGGTAATTAAACATAAAACCGTTTTATTAGCCACACATTTCAAGATCACAGAATCTGTTTCTGTCACATGACGGATGACCCTTAAACATTTAATTATTCTGTCATTGTTATATTTCATAGTTTTCATACATTTTTTGTTGGAGTTTACTCGGAAGGATCTAGCTTTGCCGTATCATTTTAAACTTTTAAAGGTTTAATTATTAGTTCAGTCCACTATTTAAGTCTTTAAAATAATCATATTTACAGAGGGCATTGTCTTGTGTTGATAGCTCTCCCATGCCGCTTTTCAGATGACAGTTTAATAATGATGTTATTAAACTGTTGTCTCATTTTGAGGCAACAATCCATTTGGGTAGATGCTTTCAGTCACATATCAAAATTGCATAAATGGTTTCGAATGTCACGTAATGAATAATTAAACTGGCGGTTATGAAAAACAGATTTGGCAGGGATGCTAATTGGCTCAGTTTAATAAGTAACCCATAGCTTCAGGCAACCTTGTTTTTCCTTTGTCGTTTTTCCCCAATGAAAATAATACACCATAATTGTTCTCTGCAAGACTTGGACCAAACGAGTGTAAGGAATTCTTGTGTTACAATGATGCATAAAGTAATGGACCCTAAAAATATTATGCGAGCTTTCCGCTGCTAACAAGCCAGCGTGCTTTCCTTGTTAGATAAATGGCCTTAAGTGCTGTTAAACGTCATTTTTTTTCAGTTCCACAGTATTATTGGATTTAGATTTTCCTCATTTATATTACAGTTTAAGCTTTTTAGAGCTATCTATCCATCCATCCATCCATTTTCATACTACTTATTCACAAGTGACATATCATAAACCCTTTACATTTATATTATGGAAGGAAATGTAATTATTTTTAAAAAACTTGGGATTCTGAGTGTCTGAGTGATACATATCCTTTAAAATGACTGATGGATATTGAAGAGCAACTTACCTTAGTTAACATTAGATTTAGAAAGCTATGCTCAATCAGTGTACTTACAAACTCAATATATTCCTGGCATCTCCTTAACATTTGAATGCATAATCAAATTCAAACAGTATCACCTGTTTGTCGACTCTTTCATGGTAATTACCGATTATAACCAGCTGTGAGTTTTGCTAGAGTATTGAAAGTTAAGTGTCTTGCTGAAAATTACAATAAAACAGCAAGATACCTCCAGGGACTTTGTAAGTCATCTAGTCCTTAATCACAAAGCTACTGCCTGCTGCTCACACACAGCAAACAGCCATAATACCCACTGTCCAATTAATGCTTTAATTAACGCTAAGCATTGGCAAAAGTTATTTTGATTACAGACTCTTGCTTCCCATTCTTTAGACATTCTCATGAAATTTAGCAGCAAAGCAGCCAGGGTATAATTGCTGATATCCAAACACCGACTTGATGGATGACAATTTTTACTCATTAGGCCCTTGAATTTAGAAAGCTAAATTGTTCTGCGAAAATTCCCTTTGAAAACATCAAAAGTGGGTGTTATATATTTATATCTCATTGAAAAATACATTTCCCTGCAATTTTAATACTCCCTTTGGACACGTGAAGATCTGGAAATGGTTGTTGCCCGTCTGTTTATTGTGCGAAGGCTGAAATGTTTGGTAGTGACCTCACCTAAATATTTTAAGTTCTGTTTTTGGGGGTGGGAACAGATTATTCCTAGTTTCCAGTGATCACACTTATGCCACCCATAGTTTACACATGTGTTCTAGACCAGTTTTACACGCCATGTACAAGGCTACACATCTCAATGTATTTATAGATACAGTCAATCCACACAGTGTGTCAATCACTCTTCAGTAGAGTCCTTATGGCAAAGAACAAGGTTTATGTACAGCTGATTGTTGCTCCCTGGGGTAAAGTGGAGGTGTAGTTTTTGATGTGGTGGATAAACTCTACCGATTGGGTACAAGCCAGGAGCAATAAAAGTGTGCAGTTGTGGTAACATCCAACAATTACTGGGTCTCCTCTTCAGAATATTGCCAGTTGCTTCCTATTGATTAAGACTGGCCAGTTTTTAAAAATTGTTTTCCATATCGCAACATCAGTTTATTTCCACAAACAATAACATAATTTCATTACAGCAAGTCAATAGCAATAACATCCAGTATATACTCCACTTATATAATCCTGGCTTTCCAATCCTTAATATATATCATTTAATCACAGTTAATATTATCTGTCATAAACTTTTAGAATTTTGTGTCGTCTTTTATTTGCCTAGCTATATAACACTGGCAGAAAGAAGCTATAAGAGTACATGTTTAAATACAGTATTCCAAAAATTCTCCAAAAATCTGATAGCTGTGCTGACAGTTCTGCTCTTCATCCTCCTTGAGCGTGCTCTTCACTGACCTTGAGTGTTCTCCACCAAAAACACTCCAGAGTTACACTCCTGAACAGATAAAATGATCCGGAGGTGACAGGTTGTGGGTTAGTAATTAGAAAGTAATTGGAATGGCCTTTCGAAACGCAAACGTATAACACAATGAAATTAATATGGCACTTTGCAGAAAACTCCTCCATCCATCTTCCAGTCATTCACCCGGGACTGGGTCACAGGCCATCTCAGGCAGCATAGGGCTTAGGGCTGGGGTAGTCTGAGTCCCCCAACCCAAAAAAACAAACTTCCTTCCAGTATACACACGGAGAGGCAAATGTGTGTGTGTCTTCGCTGGGTGTTGTCATGTGATAAAACCTCTGGAAAAATACACAAGTGCATTTCTAGCAGGTGTGATTCAATTTGCTGGTTTAATTATATAAGTAAGCTTGATTCAATCTTAATTAGAGTCATCAATATTTGCCAGAGACTGTAGGATATACAATAGTGCAAATGACTGTTACACAGTGTGCTGTGTTTGCAGGTTACAGCCTTCTGTTACTCACAGAAGTAGTTAGCGTATAACCCTAAAACACTGTTTCTCAAACCAGTCCTCAGGGACCTCTAGACGGTCCACGTTTTTGCTTCCTCCCAACTCCCAGGGAATTGGGAGGGAGCAAAAAACGTGGCCCACTTGGGGGATCCCCGAGGACTGGTTTGAGAAAATGCCGTAAGATATAAGTAAAATCGGCTAAGGCAGGGGTAGGCAACCCTGATCCGACAGTGCTGGTATCCAGCAGGGTTTCAATCCTGCCTGATCCTACCTGTCTGCCTGAGTTCATCAGAGACCTGGTAGGATGGAAAACCTGCTGGGTACCGACACTGCAGGATCAGGGCTGCCTACACCTGAGCTACGGTGTAACTACACCCACATATGGCACTTGGATTATATGTTTTTAGAAGATGTTGATCATGTGCTGCTCCTGGTACCAGACATTAAAATGAGCTTTGTACTATGTACCACTGTGAGACCTCTTTGGAACATTAGTAAGAAATTAAATTAGCATTCTGAAATGGTTTGGTGCCCTATTCCTTGGATTATGGCTGTAGCTTCTGGGATAGGCTCCAGAGCCATGTGATTCTGCATAGGACCAGCAGGTACAGAAGATGGATGGATGGATGGATAGATGGATGGATGGAGGGATGGATGGATAACAACACTATTGGGGGAAATTATGTCTGAAATTATATAATGAGACCTTAAAGATCTTCACTTTGTATACAGAATTATGATAACAGGATGGCTCACCAAACTCCAGAAGCTAGAATTAAAAGACACAGTGAACGCTTTATAAAGAGCTTTGGGATATTTAGAGGGCCGAAGTCCGGACTCTTCTCAGTTACGGTTCTCTGTTAGCAGAAAGATTAGCATTGCACATGTTTAGTTTATATGTCTAGTGCTAAGGAAAGTAACGAGGTCTGAAATAAATTGTTTTGATTTGGACTCATCACTGCATTACTGGCTCGTTGACATAACTCCGATTATAGCACAGACTCCTAATGAATGACTGTAATTAGTTTTGCAGTGTGCAGAATGTGCCTGTTGAAAGTTTTACGGTGCCGAATGCAGAGCGAGGGATTTGCAAACAGCTCCAGCTCTCCAAGTCCTGCCCTCCATGTCTATATGGGGCACTTCCTTCCCTGCTGTCTTTGGCGGGTACACTAGTCACGAAATACTTTTATGGACCTGAAACTTGATTATTTTTTATAGTCCTTTATTGAATATCATTGAATGTTAATACCAGCTCATCTTCAGTCTTGACAATAAGATGTTACATGACTTTTTAGTAGTGCTGCAACATAGTATTTAAATATAGCTTAAAACGTATTTATGTTAACAATGTTTTAGCTTTATTAACTATCATGAAAACATTTTTTTATCAGTTACAGTAAATTGGATATACATATATGGATTTGTGTGTGTGTGTGTGTAACAATGGTATTGATGACATTGGCATTTCTTATAGGTAATATCATTTTATTTTTCCTGCAGTGTTTTTCACCGCCACCTTTCTACATCACAGTTCAGCAGTCTGATAATGTGGCACAAAAGCATTTTTAGGATGTTTCAGTTATTTAAAAAATGTAACAAATTAAGTAATATCAAGAATACATAAGAACTGCTACAGTCGTCCATTTTCATGCAGCTCATTGGCTCAGCAGACACAGCTAAATTCTAGAGTTCCTCACCTTTTATTCTCATTTATGAGCATTTTGTGTATTACAGCACCTATACTGATGCAATCATTTCTAATACTACTGTATCAGCTGTCTATAATGCCCCCAAGCTCTATGTAACATTTCTAGATCTGCTAACACAGTATCCTGTTGGGATACGCGCCTTTATAATTAGTGCAAACAAAGAACCCATAGCGTTTCTCTGACACTGAATTCCCAGTCATAATTGGCAGGTTACGTGGCTTAACTGCTGAAACCTTGGCAGTTTGCAAGTCTAATAAAAATCATTTGGGTTTCTATTTTGTCATCCATAATTGATGATAAATGAAGCTGAGAGGCAGGACAAAAATACATAAATAAGTCATCGGTGTTTCTATTAATAACGTGATTTTTCCAGTTCTTAAGGCACTTATATTATGTTTCTTAGATTCAGGTACATTGTGGCTGAGATTTAATGAGGCCTGCGGCTGATCTGTAACCTAATGTACTCATTTTGATAATGAAACAATTTCTTTTACAACAGTCAGGTGGACAAATCAAAAACAAAATATTGAGGAGGAACAATGTGTTCCATTTGACCTTATAAATGTCAGGTCTACAGTCAATGGCCCTGTCCAATTGTCCAGTATATGAAGATTATAAAGCAGGACCAAAGACAAATTGGCAATGAATATATTCAGATTTATGACATATTTGGTGCTTGGCGTCCTTCTTGGGGAAGTGTACGAAGTTAACCAGATGTCTCGCTGACCTCTGCCCTCGGTAACACTCAAAGTTGTGGAGAAACACACGTTTTAGCGGGTTCTAATAAAGATGATTTAGTCACACATTAGAATCACTGTGACATAGTAGTTGGGGGCATATCCATGTTTTTCCCTCACACGTGTTCCATTTCGTTTCATTTCGATTCGATTCAATCCAATCCAATTCAACTTCATTGTCATTATTGTACAGAGATACACATATGACAAGTATCAAAAACAAAATCGTTCTTTTTTTTCCTCAAATCTTGGTATGGAGCTCTTCCGCACTCCTCTTACTAGCGTATTCATCACATGGGTAAGGCTGCGGCCTCACACGTGTGCCCAAAGCAGGCAGATTAAAAATGAAGACTGTCAGATTTTCATTTGAACATTTCACGGCTGGGCCTCTGAGCAAGGCCCTAAACCCCTAATGCTCTGGGAACTGGCTGGACCTGCTTTCTGAAATGTACGTTGCTTTGGCCAGAAGTGCCTGCTGAATAAATAAACGTAAATGTAAAGCACAATCTGCGTTCTTATTTACAGCCTAGAGGGACCCAGATATCCTTCTTGATTTCAGTGCTCAAGTCCATTTACAGTTGTTATGCGTTCATAAATTCTCCAAATCTTGCGCTTAGCTAAATGAAATAAATCCAAAACAACAAAAACAGTGCAAAGGAACATCTTCACAGATGAAAATTCTGGACACAGTGGTGATACATATATTTTTGTTCGATGTATTGTTTGTTTGAACCTAATGTTTTGCTTGCCGCCCTTTTTCGGTAACACATGCGGTGTGAAAATATTTCTTTTTGCATGCTGTGTCCCATTTGCCAACTCCTGTATGACTTCTAAGGGCTTTTTGCTTGATTGCTGTCTTGTCCCAAGCCAAACATTGGAATAATTTCAAGTCAAGCCATGTGAAAGCAGAGTATAAAGTGTGTAATTATACTGACAAAGGGCTGAGCATGTATAATTAGCACCGCTGGAGTATGCCCAGAATATGCTGAGTCAATTGAATTGTCAGACTCATCGATGTCACTTCTACAGCCGGGGCTGCTGGACACCCCAAGTCCTATTCGCATCTTGCTCGTAATCATGTACTTACAACACGAGAGGAACTTCTCCAGAAAACATGACTGTTTACCAGCTACAGAGCTGCCGTTTCAAAAAGTATTACTAATACTGAAAAATGAAATCCTTAGAATTTAGGGATTTATCATCGTCAAAATCCAGGACAGCTATGGTACATTTTTATGGTTGACTAATTAAAATTTCATTCGCATCTGAAACAGTTTTCAATTGTGAAATTAAGTCTTCCATTCTTTTTTAATAGAGGTGGATAGTTCAGGTCCAGAAAGTAAAAATCAAGACCAATCAGATAAAGATTTTCTTTCACCCAACCAGTTGAGTACTCTGTGACTATGACTCTTTATACTGAACTGTAATGTGGATATACGTGACGGTTAATAATGCAGTCCCGCATTTATCATCCTGTGCATTATTTATGCAAACGCAAACCAAAATATACTGTAGCTCCTGTAGCTGACCAAGTAAAGAATTGCACTAATTATGTAAAGGTCGTGGGCTCAAATCCCAGGGAGTATGCAGAAATTGTAACTTTGCTATAAGATTCTTCAGATAAAGGCATCATGTAAAATATCAATCTTATTTAGCTATAGCATGACTGTATATTCCTGGAATCTTTTAATGTGTCTTTGCTTTTATGTATTCGAAAGTGTAGGTACAATATAGAGACACTTTTCCCTAACAGACAATTTTCTATGGTTTTTCAGTCCTTTAACATACAGCTATTTAAACTGGTTTGTACCATATGATGAACATTCACAGTATTTACATAAATCGTATTTACAGACTAAAATGAATGCATGAAATCAGCAGATCGCTGCATCCTTTCCATGAAGTGGAATCCTGGGATGTGTTCAGGACCACAGGCTGTCAGTGTGTGGTTCTGGAGAGCCGATATATGTGTGCAGAGGTCTGCTGAAGGCCTGTTAGATGACATGCCGCATCTGATCTGCAATATTTGTCAGCACTATAAAATCCGAGTCTGGCGAAATACCCTGAATTACTTTTATTTTTTTAATGTCCAGAAATATATCTGGTCCCTGCATTAAATTTAGGTAAACCTTTGATCTGGAAATGATGTAATAATGTCACTACGGGTCACTGAACTGAATTGGAGGGGGAGGGGGCATGGATGATGCCATAAAGTCATGTCTACTAGTCTGTTCACTTTTGAAAAACTCAAATATATCCTTCTGATGCATTTTTCTTACAAAAAAACATTTTTCTTAATGCTGTCGATGATGTAACATTTAATATTCAGTCTAAAAATAGCATTGACTGGTAGAGTTCAAATCGCAGCACTCTGCAAGTAACCAATATCATTGACCTCTTCTGCATTTTTGTCTTAAAAAACATGGATATAATTCAGGTTTTCATTAAAAAGTTTTATTGGTTTGCGTTAAATGGTTAGTAGGTTTTTTTTTTCCATGATTGTCCATCGCTGCTTTCTCAATGACGCTCCAGAATTTACCCAGGCATGGGCTTAGGTGAACGCCCCGGTTCTGCAATCCATGAATGTCACCCTTTATTAGGTAGAGCACATGGTAACGGCTACCAGCAGAGACATCAACAGACATCAGCAACAAAAGACTTCACTTCCTGTTCTAGGGAAGCCTGTCGAAATGAAAATTCTCTGTACCACCCCAGCTCAATAGTGACCAGGCAGGTGAAAATAATTATGTCTCAAATGTTTGTAGGTACAGTGTAGGCCAGTGCTGCTCAATTTTAATGTTTAGTCCATAATGGTTAATAAGTTAGGACAAGCGATCTTCAGTTTGGCACCGGGAACGTCATCCGGTTGGAGAAAAGAATGGCTCTTCTCACAGGAAAAAAGTAAACTCAAATGTGCGCCATAGTGAATTTTCTGGTTTAATAAAACACAGTGTGTGAGTTTAATTTGTTGATGATCATTGGTATTTAAGTTAGCAAACATAGGAACAAAAAGTATTTATGCTGCAAGTCCATTATTTCTGTTATTAACATTGGAGCTGATGAGAGTTTGTCATATATTTTAAGTTTGGCTGTATAAGTAATTAGGTCCCCATATTTGCTTTAGCAGTAAATTATATACAGTACGTACAATTGTAGTAAAGTATTACAGCCTGCAGTTAAAATTTTGTGCTAAAATCAATACAGACACTCCTATACTTACGAACGAGATACGTTCCAAACGGCTGTTCGTAACTTGAAGTGTTCGTAAGTCGTTATTCAACATCATTTTAAGGGTATACGCAAAAAAAACAAATACGCGGCAAAAAAAATTGATGTTGCAGACAGGAAACGGGAGCCTAATGAACACAATTTGGACTTACAGTCCTCTTCGTTCGTATGTCTGAAAGTGCGTAAGTTGAAAGTTTGTAAGTAGAGGAGCGTCTGTAACAATAAATTAAAAACTGGATTCATATAAAATTCAGGAGAAGTATTGTCAGATTTAATTACTCACATGAATTTTTTTAACAAATTATGAAATATAATATAGTCTAATTATGTTACAAATAAACATTTGATACATTTTGCATATTACACTTCATGGCTTGAAAATGATAAAAACGTGAGTTACATTGTTTGCTAGAATATTCCATTGCTGCCTCTTTGTATACCTGCCCTACCTATTGTTCCAGAGCGTAACACAGTAAAATACTGTAGATGTTCAGGAAAAGATGGGAATAGTGTTTGTACTCATAATCAGCTGCAGCTGTTGGCTTCATGCACTCCCAACATAATCCCGAGGTGGCCGTAAACCAAATCATTACTGTTACGTTTTGACATTAAGGTGCAGGCTTCCTAATGACCCAAAGAATTAAACTTAATCTTGCAAGAGAAAAGAATTCACTTCTCTTTTCGTTTGCATTCTACTCGTCTTTTATTTAGCACAGCTGGGGGGGATGAAGCAGTTTTTTTCAAAGATCAATGGAATTTGATTGGAGACTGCGCGCTTAATTGCTTCCAGAGTGTTTGTCTGAAAACTAGCTAGACTGTGTATCACACGCACTGGGAGCCAATGCCAAAGGCTCTTCGATGTAATATTTGGCATAGACATTTCTCATGCTTATTTAGGCACTCCCTATAAGTAATTTGTTTCTAGTACCAACAAGCATCTAAATAATTATTTGTTATCCGGAGCTGGAAATAGTGGCTCCACAATAGACAAAATCAGTGCCATTGAAAGATAGAGAAATGTACGATTTATGAGTTCTGCGTGCATTTTAGTCAAATGTGAAATAATTCTCGTGTTTTTCTCGGGGCATGCTTGAAATACTGCTCATTTTATCACATCTGCTCAGTTTCAACAAGGTCATGCTTCACTGATACATTTATGTCCAGTATATACTGAGGTATGCACATTTGTACTGTATAAACAGCACTAAGTATAGTATTTTGAGAAATAAACCACACATCTGATGTCAGCTGCAGGATTCTAAAGTCTCAGACAACTGGGTTATGTCTGGCAGGAGGTATACGGTTTATTTTTTCATCGTACTATATGTTTTAAGTCATTCCTCTGGTTTCACCGCACAGTGTGTGGCGATTTTAAAACAGAAACTCTGAATCACTTGTTTTGCACGATGTTTTTATTTGCTATGGAGTTGCTTTTGGCTACAAATGCGACTCATTAGGCCGGCGGGAAAAGGTGTTAAACCACAGGTGAGACCTGACTATTAGTTATCCTAAGACACGCTTCTTTTTATTGCTAACAAACGGTACTGTCAACAACGTGCGGCTCGCACACAATATTACGTTTACGCTCAAATGCTACACATGATGGTTCGCGGAGGTTTTATGGATGTTTTGTTGGCCCAGACATTCATTCAGGGTCACAGAGCAGTTGTGAGAAGCAGAGGCTATCAGGTGCTGGTCTTTTATTGGACGGCGCCTCAGTCCATCGCAGGACCTCCTCACACGCGATTGCTCACATGCTAAAGGTAATTTAATTCACTTCACATGGGCTGTGTGTTATCGGATTATGGGGGGGTGGGGGGGGCTCACAAAATCCCAGGAATCTTGCCCAGACTCTGTGCACAGAAAGTATCGTCTGAATTGTTAAAGAGACAGCTACATGCATATTCATTAAATTTCATTTTTTGAATTAATATTTTAAGGCTGTGTTTATGCAATTATGAACTTTACATTTTCTAGCTTTATTGAAGGTAAGCATAATTAAAAAAGAGATCACTTGGTTAAACTCTTTAATTTAAAAATATTTTTAACATACCCTTTCATATCACGTAATGTAGTGAAAGGACAAGGTATACTGAAAAGCAAATTTTGAATTAGGTTCAACTGATTATTCAGATATAAAAGCATGGAATAAATAGTCAACAAAATACAATTTAATATTGAATTAATTGCAAAGGATATTTACTGTGCAGAATGAAAACAACAACAAAAAAATGTAAACACAAGAAAATTTGTGATGGTTCTTACTACATGCTTGGGAAGAGTGAAGATGGCAACTTACCAGGAATAAAATTCTGACCGGATGGTATTTTGTTATCACCAATGCTAAAGTATGTTTCTCAGAAACGCAATTTTCTCACAATGTTGGAATGCAGCGCCTGCTCGCATTTAACTGCACCCTGACATTGTGAAAACACACGTTTGGTGGATCCGTGCCACGTTGCCACAACATGGCGAAGCGGAACCATGGCGAGACTTAATCAAAGCTCAGCGTGTAGTGTTGTCACAACACTCCAGACAGGGTCGCATTCAAAAACGGTGAGTGAGCATTGGCCGAAGCTCTTTTCCATGGTTACAGTACTAGGGGTTGGTTTGGGATGGCAGTGTTCAGGACTTTGCCAGAAATCAGCTTGGGATTCTTGGTGTAAAATTTAAATGTCCTTTTACCAAGGAGCAGAAAAGAGGATTCATTATTTTTATAGATGTCTCTAAATAGCCCATAGCGTGCAATTGTTTGCCCATTGTTGGGGAAGTTGCTCACAGAATAATCTATTAAAGACCGAGGTGGAAAATTCAGGTCCAAGAAGTACAAATCCATACCAATGTTTTGTTTCAATCAGCCAGTTGATTATCACAGTGTCACAGTCACAGAGTACTCAACTGATTGGTTGAAACAAAATCTTGGGCTGGATTTTTATTTTCTGGACCTGAACTTTCCACCTCTGTGTTTAATGGATTAGTTCTGTGAGTAACTTCCCCAACACTGTGTATGCCCTGGGAAGGTCTGGCTTCCCTTCCAGGGTGTCCCACCCCCTGCCTTGTGCCCTGCTTTCCTAGAACAAGCTCCATCCTCACCATAGCTCTGTAATGAATGGACAGATAGATATTTTTGTCAATGTCAGTCTTCAGAAATTAATGTTCACTATAACTAGTCTCAAATGAAAACCACAGCATTCAAGTATCACTGGCTAAATTTGACACAATATCGTTCAGAACGCTGTGTGTGTAAATGACTCAAAAGGATCCCCCACAATGAGGCAAGCATATCCTTGCAGAGAAATCCCCCAAAGTTCCCCGACATGAAAAAGCGCCCACTTCATGGTTTTAAACAGTAAGTCAGTAACATAATCACAGGGTTGTATAATCACAAGATTAACTCAGCAATAGATTACAATTGTTCAGTTTGCCGTTTGTTTTGAATAGACCTCAGCATAAGGTATCGAATTAAAGTCTTCAAACACCAAATGTGTACATAGCAATAAAAGAAATACCGTATTCCCACTGAGGTGTATAGCAGTATATTCTGCGAATCTGGCAACATTTGGTTGCAATCTGCCCTTTTTATTTGGTTGTGGATTTCTGAAGTTTTAAAGATTTAACTTTAGCTTATAGAGGAGACTCATATATACAGAAGTTCCCCGGGTTAAAATGTGGTTACCTTCCGAAAAACCTATCGTAAGGCAAATATTTCGCTACATGTTGTATGTGTACAACTGTGTACGTGACGAATAAACCTCTTGAATCTGAATCTTGAAAATATCGTAAGGCGAAAGTGCATTTTAATACAGTACACCTAACCTAACGAGCATCATAGCCCAGCCTACCTTAAACATGCCTAGAACGCTTACATTAGCCTACAGTTGGGCAAAATCACTAACACAAAGCCTATTTTGTAATAAAATGTTGAATATATCATGTAACTTATTGAATAATGTACTGAAAGTGAAAAATATTTACCCAATATCGTAACACAGTCCATCATAACCCGGGGATCGTGTGCAATGTAGCACAAAAGGTAGTAGAACGTACAGAACATGTTAAAAGACCTTGTACACTGATTTAGAGAAGTTTCTAAACATTGAATGCAGCAGCTGGTAAAAACCTAGGCTTCTCTTTGCTGTGGGCTTATGTTTGGCAGCGTTGCATTTAAAGAAGTCTAACATGGGTCTTGGGCTTAAACATCGATACCCTGTTTTAGAGCATGTGGTAGGAGTTTATCCCCTCTGGGAACTTTTTACTTTGTGTCTGGTGCTGAAATCTTTCTTCATAACTATGAAACAATGGAGTGTGAATAGGGGCCACCCTGGATTTCATGTGAAACACAAAGGCAAAATTTTGCACTCATTTTTGCTTAGACCCGATAATAGTCACAGGCTGGACAAAGACAATTGTACTTGTTCATTGAAATCTATCATTTTAGGCTTTATTTTATATTGTCAAATAAGAATGTATTACACAAATCCACAAAACCTAGATTATTCTTTGAAAACAGGCTTCATTCTAACATTCTTTTTTGAAATGTAAAATATTATCTCGTGTTATTTTTAAAATGTTTTACAAAGGAATTTGATTACTGGGAACACTAGTGCAGCTTGTTAATGTGATTGAACAAATACTATCTAATTTCCCAGACACACAGATCCACTGAATCCCATCCAGATTGTCTCCCGGCCTTGTGCCCTATGCTGTCGTGGATAGAATCCAGGGTCCTCTAAACCCTGGTCAGGATAAGTGGTAAGAAGCAGATGAATGGACACACCCCAGCACTGTTCTATATTTATTTTAATATTTGGCTGGATATTACCTACATTGTTCCGTTTCACTTATTGTTTTAAATATTTCCTGCCATTCCACAGAAATATTGAAAATGTCAAATAATTGCATCAGCCAGTGATGTTATGCATACCATAAATTGAAAACAGTCGTGCGTTCATAGAGAAATAAGAAAACATGTCAGATAAAACAATTCTGGCATTCGTGTTTTCTATACCGAAGTATTTTGTGAAATATGCATTGTGAAATTTTGAGTCATATTAGTCAAACCTTTAATAAAATGATCTCACATTTCTGCAGAGTATTGATTTGGCATTTTGTTTCTTAATCACAGAGAGATCTAATGAAGAAATTAGACCCCTTCGTTCATTCTTTGGATTGTTGTAGCCAGGAAATTTAATTGCTTAATCATCTTCTTCCCAGCCTTTTCAGCACCCCTGGTCATCATCTGGTTTCAATCATATACTGAAGCGGTACTTCTTCAGCCGTAGCTAGCTAATGAAAATACACAGGCAGGACTGTTCGAAGCTTTCTGGTATGTTAATGACAGCTTTGGTTAACCAAAATGAGAACAGGACCCTATCTGTGGATTAAGTACCTTCTATTTTATCGAAACCATACACAACGCACGTTGTACTGCTACGAGTATGGTTTTCACACTTGAACCTTCACAGGCCTGCTATCAAAAACTTTCTCGACATTTTGCCTCGAAAGTAATTACAGACAAACCACAAACGGGCCTTTTCTTGTATGTTGCAATAGTTTGCTCAGTTCGTCTGTTCACTCCGTCTAGGCCAAGGGCCCACTATTCTAACGGTGAATATAAAATCACGCCGGAAGAAGCCGCATTGGGTACGTAAATATTAGCCCATTTCCTGAAAGGATGCAACGGGGCATAAATTGTTCCACTGTGCAGGTAATGTAATATTTCTCGTTTGCTGTTTGGATTATTTCTGCTTTCGGTTTGTTCTTTGCAAACAAACACTGAATTTGTTTTGCTTGTTAAAAAAAATTGTCAAGGTCAAAGGAAATGAAAAAAAACAAATACTTTCCAAACAATTGTATTGTAGATGAGAAGTTCTCATCGCAGTGATCGCAGTGATACTCTTGTATTGCATTCTGTGCTATAGCCATTGAACACCCAGAATGCGATATTTGAAGTGGGTAGCTCCTTTTAGGCAATTTAACATAGAGCAACTAAGTTTGACTTGATTTTCTTCGAACGCGATTAACCCTTTAATGTTCAATGGGAGCATTTTGAGTTTGTCATGACCTGTACAGGATGGGGTCCTATCATTCCTAAAGGGTATAAGTTAGGGTGACCGAATTGATGTTTCACATTACATCAGTGTTGACGAGGCTACATGATTTCATTATTACATGGACCCTGTCTTGGATCCACAACTTTAGCGCTACTGTGACTCTTGATACATTTAGCTAAAAAAAGAAGTAACAGTCTTTATATTTAACCTTGACTTTTCGACAAGAGTGTCTCCACGGTGTTGGCAATTTGATGCAGGAGTGCCTAAGTCACTAATGGGACCTTCTGGAGAACAAGGATCTTCCATCAGTAGACAAATCTTGAGGGGCACGGCAGGGACTAATGGAGGAATCATTTGATCGCTGGGTAAGGTCTAGAATGAAGTGCTGTTGCTTTTGACCTACGTCATTGACTTATAGACTTGCTCTTTTGGTAGAGCGAGGGTTCGAAATCCCAGTTGTGCACCAGCTTTGGCAATATCTAGCCTGACGATCTGTCTTCCTTGGTCTTCAGCTTCAAATGTCCTTCTAAAGGAACACATTTGTGGACATCCCTGGACGTCCTTCTACTGCTAATTCTGCATACAGCCCCTCCTTGCCATACAGCTGTTAAAATAACTAAGACGCACGTTTCCATAGAAAAAAAAAGGCCCTGGATTCTTATTGACAGTGTGTCAGAAGGAGTCCTTTGCGAGGCAAGCCGATTGTTTATCTGCGACATATGCGTGATGCATTTTCGGTTAAACCCACATGATTCCTGGCCTTAATTAGGAAATACTAATTTAGTAAGAAAATCTGCAGCGTTAATCCGAGCAAGATCTGGCGGCTGTCGAGAAATAAATGAGTAAAAATGAAATGTTTCACTGCAGCGTCTGAGAAATTAGGCAGAATTGCCTAGTGGTTAAAGCTGACTCAAGTCCAGAAGAATGAAGGCTTTAAAATATGAGCTAAGTCTCAGACTCCAAGCTTACCCCTGTGGTAATACCCACCTTTCTGTGCTGAAGTCTCACCCAAGCTGCCAGGCTGGTATGAGAATGCCTGGCTCCCAAATGCACTGAGGCATGCCGGGTTGGTCAGGATAAGTAGTACTGCATGAGTGTGACTTCATAGAAAGTTCTGGTCTAAATCACGCAGCTGGGATTATGAGGTGTTCGGATAAATGCAAGCTAATTTCGACCCGCCTCACAAACGACGCAGCCAGACACAGGGCTTTTGTGGGCCAACACGCATGCCAGGTCGTCGCATGTGAAGGTGCATGAAGGGGACGAGATAATCCGCGCAACCCGTGAACCGGGGCTTCTGGGATGTGAGGAGAATTCGGAATATCTGGTGAGAGGAGAATTCACCCTACTGCTGGAAAACCAGGCAAATCTCACATGCTAGAGGCTGAAGCAGAAGCAGGGACCCACCCAGGTGCAGTCAGAGAATTAGCCACAGCGCCACCATCTGGCTGAAAATGTGGCTTTTTTTTTTGTGAATGAATTGGCCGTAGTGACGCGTCCACGGTGACGACGATATTCCGATCTCGTGGGCTTTCTCAGCCCTGAGCATTTTAAGCACATCTGTTCCCAGCACTTGCAATAATTCCAACACCAAAACCTAATGGTGGCAGCTAAAATAAGATAAATCTTTTGCAGCCAATTCCATTTATCATAGTGAAATCAAAAACATCATTTTGTTATTAGCCAGCCCGCTCCCCTCCGCAAAGACCACATATTTTTAACAAGTTAAGTGAAGGCAGACTGTCACATCACCAGAAACCAAAACTGTGTCATGTGTTCAGACGTTTGGGTCTGCAAAATACCACCCATGTATTTTGTCTATGCTAAATGGCCTCATGTGGCCTCCCCCCCCATTTTTAAAGCAAATGGTGCGGTCCGTGTGTGTGTTTGTGTGTGCGTACGTGCGTTCTCACTTATTTTTCAAATATTATTACAAAAAAGGATGAGTATGTGATCCATTTTATACACACACACACACACACACACACAGGCTTTCAATATCACGTCAGTTAGAAATGCAATCTTTTTTTACCGAGATGAGAGAAGCAGACAGGTGAGTCCAGGCGAGGTCTGGTCCTGTTCCAGATACACCGTAATCCCGTTGATGGGGTATGCCCCTGGTAGAGAGGTGTATCAACCGCCACGACAGCTGATGGGCGGTGATTTATTTGACTGTCAGTCTCGCTGAGGAAGCTAGTCGGGGCCGCATCCTGCAATTAATTTGTCAGGTTAAAGCCTCTTCCTAGCTGACGGTGGGGGGAAGTAATGAACGAGAAAGTTGTGACAAAGCCTTTTTCCCCCCAAAAAAATAGCCAAATGCACAAATAAAATGCTACACAGCTTGTATCAAGATTATGGGACGTGTCGTCAGAGAAACGTCTTATTTGCACGCCTGTTCTTAGCACTGTCTGCAAAAAGCGTATGATATTCAAATGAGAAAAATTAAGACTTAAATGATTATATATAATATCTTAAATATGATTATATGTAATCATATAATGTGATTATATAACTTTAGCCGAACGTGAACACAAACCTGGTTCTGGATAGATTTCTTAAACAGTCTGCAAAGCCTTTCTTTGACTGTATAAGATTCGAGGAAAAATATTGCATACCTGAAGGGAAATTTAGATAGGTCTCAGGGTCGCTTGTTATTACAATATTATTTATTTTTCTCATTTTAAGCCTGATTACAAAATTATTGATTGCATTGTACACCAGGTATGGAAACTCACTTATCAGAACTGATGGTGAATTTTCCACCAATTTGTCTTGACAGATGTAGGTTTGTATGCAATGCGCTGTCGTGCTACTCCCAAACTTGTGGGCCTTCATGCGGTCGAAAATGTGCGGCTAGTTAATCAACATGTGGCTGAACAGATTATGCACTCGGACATGAGAGACATAAAGGACACATTAATGTGGTGGGGGGAGGTTGTCCTGGGGCAGGACACAGTCATAGGATGGGAACGTTAATTTAGTTGACCTGAACAGTGCTGGATTAACTTCTCTGGGAGTGCTAGGCTGACCTGGTTCATGGCATGGGTTGGTCCTGGTGCTGGCAGTAAGATTTGCCAATTGCGGAAGGGGGGCTGATGGTGGTAGAATTAGCTGATCAGGGATGGTATCGTGCTCGTGGCACAAGGAAAAATGATTGGTTCTGAGAGATAACCAATCAGATTGTAGAGGAGGTGAGTCTAAGCAACTAGAGGAGGCGGGGCCAAGACATGATTAGTTGGTCCTGCCTACTCTGGTCACTTGGATCCACCTCATCTACAATCTGATTGGTTATCTCTCAGAACCAATCATCAGCCTGTGCATTACTCCACCCCTGCACCTGAGCCTTATTCCCCATCATTACATATCACTTATGTTCTTTTTATTTTCTCTCACACCTAATAAATACGCCCAGACCCTGCTGCCTGGTCCAGCTCTCAGCTGTAGCCCATCCGTGACTCAACGCCCGTTTTGTTTTTTTGTTTTTCCTCTGCCCCCCCACGCTCACCCCTCCCCTCCCCTCCCCAGGTCCCTTACCTCCTCCCATCCCTGCGTTACGCAGCTTCGCTCGCCTCCCCCATCCAGAGCAAGTCCTCTGCGCGGTTCTGCTGACTACAAAGCGCTACAGAAGTCGCTCTGCTGGTTCCCCTGAGTCGCTCTTTCAGGGAGAGCATCTGCCGTGTATGAGGGGCCGCTGCGAAACGTGGGCTGCACTGCCGGTGGCCCTGCTCGGCGAGCCGTTGGCAGAGCGCCCCGTTGGGCCGTGCTCTGTGGGAGCTGCATTCATCTGCAGAAAAGCGGCTTTTCCCGCAGAACATGGGAGACAAGCGGCAGACACTCAGACCATGCATTTTCATGGGGCCCCCCAGGTTTGGGGCCCCCTGTAAACCACATACTGTCACTACACTCAGTATTGTGCATTGTGAAAACTACTAAATTATGCACTGTGGTCCTGGGGGAAAATGTTACTGTATATCTGTGTATAGATGGTATGAAAACCCATTTGACTTGACTATTAAATAAACACGTTACTTATTTAGGGGAAATGTTCTGCTAACCAGCTAGCTTAATGGTATTCTTATCCTACCTGCTACCTGTAAGCAGTCCACAGGTTAGGAACGAGATCTGTTCCCTATGTCTGCCTTTTAGTCGAATTTGCAGGTTAGTCAGAAAAATAATAACACCATATATGATAGGAATAATTATACAGTAATAATAAAAGTAACTACCTATTGTACTGTACCGTACCGCGAGCCGACGGACCACTGAAACCGCGCAATGTTTTCAGAAGCGTCATAAAATAGCGCATTCATTTGTTATTACGAACCAGGGCTTTTAGGATAAGTACGAGTTACCCGTAAGTCGGGTGTCTTTAATCTGGGGACTGCCTGTAATTCTATAGCTACACATATAGAAGTGAGAGCTAAGTTTGGGGTCCAACTGGGCTCCGAGCGCAGGGTCAGCTGTCCAGTGAGTGCCCTGGAGCAGTTTTTGGGAGGTTACGGACATTGTTCAAGGCCCTCCACAAAAGATGTGACTGCAGTCTGATCCGGTCTGAATGCCGTTTCTCCAGATTGGTCGGGCTTCTGGTGCAACAGTTCATCAAACAGAGGAGACTTTGATGGGACAGCGGACTCCTCATCTTCCGGCCCAGCTGGACCTGTCCTGGAATCGCACATGGATCCCTTAAGACAAAACACGGCCGCCTGCAAAACCACTTCCATTAATGAATCTCAGACTTCCCTTTCAAATCTCTTATTAATGTCACCCATAGAAACAAAAAGACAGCAGTCAGCCTCAAAATGTGAAATAAGGATGGTCACGCACCTTCTGGGTAAACACCTAATCTATCCACCGCAATATGGTGAGACAATTTCCGTTCCCCTGGAGCTTCTCCACCAAAGGATGTGAAAGGTGAAAGCAGTCTTTGATGTGTGCTTCCTGCTTCCAGTATAATCAATACTTAGCCAAGGCAACGGGCCTTTTACACTCGTGTGTTTTCCATTATAAATACTTGAGGAGGAAATGAATACATTGAATAAAACTGGATTCTGTGGGGGACGAAAATGAAAGCATCTCCTCAGTCTCATACGGCATTAAACCACTTAAATTCTCATTAGCAGTTGAAATTGTAGAGTTTTTTTTTCTTTGTGCGTGCGTCTCCCATAGAAATTCACAGAACACCTTCCCTTGTATCTGCAAAATCCATTGTCAGCGATGCTGATGAGCTCGGTTTGTAATAGTTTTACTCAGAAATGAGTGAGTTCCATTCTGGTGACAGCAGGCAATTTGTGGTGCAGTTGTGTCCGTCCTACACCGTCAGCTTCCTCGTTAAAATACCCGAGAAGGGAACGGATACTGTAATTATTGAATTGTACTGTTTATCTTTTACCTGTTTTGCTGTCAAATCATAAACTGTTTCGTAGTTTATATATGCCAATGGCTGCAGGCATTTGTCAGTTGTACTAAAACCTACTATGTACATCTAAGATAATCTGTAAGAGGCTGTGTCTAAGATAGGAAAGATCAAAAGTGGGAATAAAACCACACAAACCGTTAAATGTGAGACTTTAGAACTAATTGCATTAGGAATTTTCTTTCAACAAAAGCCAAAATTAAATCAGCAATTATCAAAGACATTTTTTTAGCAATCAACACGCGCACTGCTCATAATTTTCTGGCGCACATGTTGAATAATGGCTGTATATCATTGGTTGCTTGCCAGACCGTGAAAAAAAATGCTACCTCTATTTAAAGGATTTCAGTTGATGAACCTTCTTTTAAAGACTGACACATAAAAATCTGCATATAATGCATTGTTATGCTGAATTACATGCCCCTTTGGTGCTTTTGCAATGACTTTCTTAGATTCTTACTGTTTCAGGTACTGTAAGTTAGGTATGCTTTAGTTTGCATTCTGCTTTTTTCTGCATCAGATCCCATTTTATCTCTCAACCCATCTCTAATTTGGACTAGAGTTTGATGTACCAGACTGGGCTTGATTGTGATTATTCGATAACGCTTTACATTAACTACACCTTCATAATGCATTCATAGAATATTCAGTGCACCTTCATAATGCATTCATAACGCATTCATAGAACATTCATAAGCAGCATGCAAGTACACCTTAACATCCTAACATCCCTTAACAGCTTTAATATACATTAATAACGAACATTACATGATTATACAATTATAATATTTGTTATTATTATATAATGTTTGTTATTAATGTATAATACAGCTATTAGGATGTTAAGGTATACATACATTATGTTTATGAATGTTTTATGAATACTTAATGAATACATTATGAAGGTGTACTGAACGTTTTATGAGTGAAATATAAAACCATTATGAAGGTGCAGTTAATGTAAATCGTTACCGATTATTCTTCCAAAGATCAGCACACTATGTCTCATTGTTAAATGTGCGTGTTTGATACATTAACTTGAAGAAAAGCTAAAAGTGTTTTATTCCAGGATGCACACACGACTTGTGATGAATGCTTTGCCAGAAATATATTCTGTAGCAACATTTACCATAATCAGCCTACAACGTATGACTCTATCTCAACACCAGAACAAAGTAAATATGAAAAAAACTCAAACTCATGCTCCCAATGATAATTCCCCTTCTGTTCTTTAACAACAGTTTTTGATTTTGCCGGTTGCAGCCAGTGATATCCTCAAGCATGGAAAGGCCAACAGCAGCTGTGGAGGTGAGTAATTGACTTTCCTTACTAGAAGTCCCGAAAGGGCCAGATTATTAATGAAGATCGATTATTCCTGGAAAACAATTTCCTGAACTGCCGCTTTCATTAGGCACCGTTACCTGCAAAACAGTCTCATTTAACTACGAAAAGCAGGTGTGTAAAAGCACTGGGATAAAAAAAGGCGTTGAATCGTCTCACTGCAATACGGGTGGGCTTCACTGTCCCACTGTGTCCCAAACTGCTGGATGAGTCAAAAAGGTGGAACGCAGCAGTGCATATAACTCTGGGTCTGAATTTGAAAAATTGCTGCAGTCTGGAGTGAGAATTTCGTTCTCAAAGGAATGCATTTGGTAGCGTGTTTTGGCTGCAGCCCCAGGGAATACAAAGTGTAACAGGGTACTCTCTGGCAGCTTAAATACTGCGGGTCAGCCAGGCCCCAGACTGTTCATCTATCACACTGCGCAGAAACAGTGATTGTAGCTTCAGGTGACAACTTTCAGAGGTGGCCGACTGTAAAAATCACCCAGAAAGCAATGATATTATCAGAAGAAGCATGGAGTAAGCAGAACTTCACTAGCCATTAATTCCTGGAAGGATGTAAAGGGAAGATACATGGATAACATCGAAACCAAGTCCAGTAAAAACATCTGAAATGCTTGTAGTGCTCACATGTTTTTAGTGATGTTGATTCCATTGCTATATCTGATAATTCTGCATTTAGTTGATGGGCTGCAGTGTGTGATTGCTTGTGTGTATGTGGGGGTCATATATATATATATATATATATTACATTGTGGGGACCAAATGTCCCCAGTGTTCCCATAAGGTGATAAAAACCTATTATTTTTGACCTTGACGCGTGACGTCTTCCACAAGGGGAAACTCACTTGTATACAAACCTGTGAGTGCAATCAAAAAACTAAAAATGTCAAAAGTCTTGTATTTTGTTTGGTTACTTATGGTTAAGGTTACGGCTGGGTGGGGGTTAAGGTCGTCAGGTTTGGGTTTAGGGTTTTGCCCATAGAAATGAATGGGTGGTAACCACAAAAATATGAGTACAGGTCTGTGGGTGTGTGTGTGTGTGTGTGTGTGTGTGCTCTGCTGTTGAATGGAATTCAATCCTGGGCATCCCCTACCTCGTGCCCAGTGTTTGCCAGTCCAGGCTAACCATTACCCTGTACTGGATAAGCAGTTATGGAAGACGGATGGACCATTTATTAGCTCAAGCTATCATCCAAAGCAAGTGCAGATGAAGTTCCTTGCTTGGGGATACGGCAGGCAAAGCCCTCTGGGGGACTGAACCGACCACCATCATTACAGTGTTGTTATATGCTGGAAAGTTAACATTGTATAACACGTCAGAAAATGGACACATTTTTGCAGAATGGTTTAGATAAGAGTCACTGTGGGAGTTTAAGGTCCATTCTGTTGCTACGCTTCTTGTGTTCGTAGCACAAAATAGGAAACTCAAGGCCATGGATGCGTTTTATTTGGAGATAAAACAATATAACTACGAAATAAGAAGTAGACGTGCATAAGGCTTAAGCACTGCTATCTCCATTATTAACACCAAAGGGAGTTACGCATCATTTGCGCTAGAAACAGGGCAGCCAGTGTGCGTCCACACTTAACTTGTTTTTGTGTTACTTTACATTTTCATCATATGTAACACTGGTCATAACACAATTAAAAACCTTGTTTCTAATCACTATGCTGTACACAGTATCACAGCCATTGTAATTTAAATATATGGATGCTTTGGACGATGGGCTTATGTTACAAGTAGTAATTTACTTTTTTTTCTACAGGCACAAAGCTTCTTTGTTCTAAATCTTCTGACTATGGCATAATCATCATTTATATGCATCTATGCATATATAATGTAGTATATATTATATTACACATACACATATTGGATTACAAATACATACGCATACAATGAGGTTAGTCAGGTGACTGCAAAAGTTTGAATAATGTTCTTCCACCTGGTCTGTTTTCCCTCTTAACATTTCTGTGTGCGTGTGTGTGTGTGTGTGTGTGTGTGTGTGTGTGTGTGATTGTGTGTGTGTCTGGATTAAGTTTATATTACATTGCGGAGACCAAATTGTCCCCACAATAATAATAAAACTTGTTATTTTGACATTGTTAGTAATAAAACCTGTTAATTTTCAGGTCCCCACAAAGATCAGTGAATGCAAAACTAAAAACTAAAAATGCCAAAAGTCTCGTATTTTGTTTGTTACTTATGGTTAGGGCTGGGTAGGGGTTAAGGTCGCCATGTTGGGATTAGAGTTTCTCCATAAAAATGAACGGAGAGTCTCCACAAAGATATAATTACAAACCTGTGTGTGTGTGTGCGTGGTCCAGGTATACCTTACATTGTGGGCACCATTTTTCCAATAGCCATAAGCATAACCTCAGTTTTGTAAAAATCTGTAACTGTAATCAAAAAACTAAAAATTCCAGAAGACTTTACATATGGTTACTTATAGGTAAAGTTAGGGCTGGGTAGGGGTTAAGGTTAGGGTTAGGGTTAGGGTTAAGGATATCATATTTGGGATTAGGGTGATGCCGGTAGAAATTAATCTACTTTCCGCACAGATATAGATACCTAATCTGTGTGTTTGTGGATCAGTCCTTGTTTCTTTCTCTTGTGCCATAAACCAGGACCTACAAGAAGTTTCACAGTTCTGATCACCCCTACAGCGAATAGTTTTGTTTCTGTTCTTGCCAAAACCACATCTTTTTGGTATGTGTCTCATTTTCCCAGTTCTGTTATGTAGTACTGTACACCTTCACAAAGATGAAAAAGGTTCATAATAAAGACCAAATTCAAAAGATTCTGTTTTTGAGTCGACTTTCCCATGTACGTGTTCCGATAAAAGATCATTATACACTTGATCGGACACAGTCGTGTCGAGACCCCCCAGCCCAATAATCTGCCATAGGAAGAGATTAAGTTTGAATCAGGTTTGTCGCATTGCACGTGATCCTACAACAGATTTCGATCGGAAATCTGAATTATCGACAAGAAAAAGTGGTCCGTTTTAGCAATCTTAAAGTGATCGATGTGTGGAAATCGAAGAAAGATGCATGCTGGGATGTCTTGTCACAGACGTCGTCGAAAGCAAACTCTGATTTCCCCAAGGTCGCCATTGATGTCTGTATTTCAGCCGTATTTATAACACCGTGTGATCGCAGTGACAGCCTACGAAAATGAACCTGATCTTTGTCTGCCACCGCCCAGGCTGCATTCCTCCAACTGCACGCTTAATTAAGCATTCTGGCAGGCGCACAATCATGGCGCAATATGATCTTAGTGGTCCGAGTTTGTGGGCCGCTAATTAAAATGAAGTGAATTATTCATTTGAAAATATCATGTTGGATGTGGCACAGAAATTCAAGTATATTCGTCACTGTAACCATTTGACTATTGATCAAATTTCATGCGCATGCTGATCAGAAGTTTCATGTAGTGAACATCACAATAAGTGAAATAAATTAAGCTATTAACATATATTCACAAGCTTCCCATGTTGGCCGCCCCCTTGCCTTGGCCCCCGTGCTTCCTGGGATTGGCCCCATGCGCATTGTGACCAGGTACTGGGTAAACGGTTAGAAGATGATTTGATGGATGGATATAATTAGCCTAATACACGTTTAATACATAAATACATTTTTGGCTTCACAAATATATAAACTGACCTACTGTATAATCTGGTACATATACTATTATAAGCTTAGCAATACAGTAATCCTTGGCAGAATTTAATTTATCTTTAAATGCTATTTCAGCAATGGGTTTCTCAGTGGATACCTTACTGAGAAATAGAATTTTGTCTTTTTTCAATATTTCCATGTGAAAAAATGTTAGGCATGATCATTAATTCATCCAAACAGTGAAGAGCAGGTTTAGTCCCAAAACAACACTATTGATTTAAGTTCAGTTTAAAGTCAGTGACCGGCCGTCTCTTTTATTTTATTGACCTTTATAAACCAACAACAAAGCCTGGCTTTCTCTCCGACTTATATGCCACTTGATGTACAATCAAGGAGTATGTGGCAATATTTCAGCATGCATCCTGTCACTAAGATAAACATTAATATTTTGCACATTTGCTTATGTGGATGGTGGAGCTATTTTCCGTGAGTGCTTCTTAACTTCGAGTTATAGCCGATTTTAATAATTGCACGCCCAGGATTCCAAATCGTCATTGAATAAAAACAGAACCATCGATCTTTGTTATGGGGCACATACAAGGCCTATGCATCAATGCAGAAGCCTCCTGTTTAAGATTCTGCTCACAGCTCTTCTGTTAAGACCAGCGGCGGTTCCTCTTAGGAGAACCATGTTCGGCACACTTGGGATATGGACTTTGACATTATTGATTATCTGTAGGGTTCATCATAATTAGTTTCCGTGTTTGAGGAATGGAAAAAAAAAACCTTTGTCATATTTAATTTTATCTGTCGTGTTTAAATGTCTTTCATATTTACATGCTATTTAAACGGCTTTTTTGCACTTTGCTCAACGAGATTGTAATTCCGTCTCAGTGTATGATCTATGGCTCATATAGCTGAAGATAGCAATAAATATACTTGTCTTGTCTCATTTGCCGAATCAGTGATTTGAACTAATGCCGCTGCAAGATGAGCACCACAGGCGTATATGAACGTAGGACCAGTGATGAATGGAAAAAAAAAATTCAGACTAATGAGGGTTTTAGGACTTTGAGATTGGTAGAGTAAAATCCATACAGTGGAGTGAGCTGTTTGGGCATTAAGGGATTAAGGAAGAAGGTTGATTCTATGATAAATGCAAAGATCTATGTCTTGCAAGTAAAGTTTTGCATATGGGGGACACAAGTTGAACACCGGAACATAAAGGACATTTGCACAAGGAGAATGAAATGAGTTTTTAGATTAATTCATTCTGGATGCTAAGAAAATGTATGTGGCATTTTCCCTAAATTTTTAGTATTTCTCTTGAAGCCTGTTCTTCTGCGGATGAATAACAGGATAATTATGGTCCCTTTTTTTTGTTCTGACACCAAACAAAACAAGAACCTTCAACCTTGCTCAGAAATTACCTCTTTTTTTCGGCGCCCTGCTGGTTTTCCCAGTTGGCGAGGCGATGGATGATTGCGTATTAACATTCTGGTAGCGCGGGCCGTTTCAAAGGGACAAAGTTGCACGCGAGGCCGCCGTGTACTGCTATTACTGCAAGTTTCGCTGCTACCCAGCCACACCCAGTGGCATAAAAATTAATAAATAAACGGTCTGAGAGAAATGAACTAGATAATTGGTAACATGAATCCAAGGGCTTCATCCAGCAGGTCACAGCAGGTAGATGCTGGAGGTTGGAATCCTAATTATATCTACGTTGGTATGTGGCTTATTGCTACTGCTTGTACCCTCGTACATTCTCCATACAAATATCAACCGTAGCATGTTCTCCAAGGCAACACTTAATTAAAACTGTCGCTGCCACACACTCATTAGTCTGTTGTGATTCAGAACCAGGCTATTACGTTGTAATCAATTCAATCTGTATTTGAATTTGGATTTTAAAAAAATTCTGATTGATTTTAGTCATAACTCACCCCGAACCCATGCTTTCATTATTAAGGGGCAGACAATTACTGCAGAAGGACAATTACTGTAGATATTGTCAAAACGGCGGACGCTGCCACCTCCAGGAGGGTCGTTTTTCATTAACGCTTCGCATTTTCAATGCAGGCCAGAAAATTGCAATAGGTTTTAAATCATTTTCCAGCTGTCCAGTGTGTCATCGTGTGCATTTTTGGAGCCCCTGCTATTTAACACGCTTTTGGCACAGCATATTGGGATAAAATAGGCAATAAGTTGGTAGCGGTAATTTGCAAAAGAACAGCTGCATCACAAAGCAGAGTGCCTCAGCAGGTAGCAGTGCTGCTTCGCACCTTTGGAGTTGAGGGCTTGAATCTCACCTCCACTCTTTGTGAGGTATTTGCACGGTCCCACTGTGTTTCCTCCCAGTCCAAAGACATGCAGTTTGCTCATAGGAGTTTTACTCACCCAAAAATGTTCAGAGGGCAGAAGGAAAAATGCTGAGTTCAGAGCGATAACCAATCAGATTGTAGAGGAGGTGGGTCCAAGCAACTAGAGGAGGCGGGACCAAGACATCTGATTGGTTGGTCCTGCCTCCTTTGGTGGCTTGGATCCACCTCCTCTAAAATCTGATTGGTGATCTCTCAGAACCAATCATTTTTCCTTCTGCCCTCAGAACATTTTTGTGTAAATAAAACATAAACATGCAGCTTGGATCTTTTGTATCTCTGAATTGCCATATGTACTCTCTGCTGAACTGGCATCCGGTCCAGGCTGTGCCCTTTGGTGCCAACAGTTGGCTGATGAGAATAAGTATTAAGAACATGGGTGGGACACCAGATCCTCATTCTTATACAGTAGCACAGAAACCCTTCATCCTTGTCAAGATGACATTATGACTTAAGTTGTGACATATATTTTAAAAAGAATAGTAATGTATAGAGTCTTACATCACAAACACTGAGTGCAGCCCAAAAAGGAGTTAAACCAAACTGTCACATCAAGCAGCGGTTTGGGTCCTATTTTTAGACCCATGGTATTTGAGTAAAAGAGTAAAACTCTGCTCAGAAATGTTCAATCCTTCCTCCACAGAAGGAAATAAATGATGGATGTGACAGTTAAATGCACCAAGTGATCCATCTGTGGGAGGAGAGGCTGTCAGTCAGCTTGAGGAGCCAGAAACAGAATCTGTTTTACAAAACAAGGGTGCGAGAAACAAACCGGGGAGTATTAAAAATTTGATGTCCTGCATTACAGTCCGGCGATGCTCCACAACTTCTCAGACACTTCAAAGAGGCGAGAAGGGAACGGTAAAGAATTCATGAGCAAAAGATGATTAAAAAAGTTTGTTTTCACTGTTTTGCTCCAATGCGATTTATTCCATTATTTTGTTAAATGCATATGCCAACCTAAAACAAGAGCAGCAGGCGGCCGCAGTGGGGTGTCTTATCAGCTCAGCAGTGATGGTTTAGGGGTTTAAATCTCCTTGTTGTGAGGTCTGCATGCCCTCCTATTTTTGAGCAGGTTTCCTGCTGTAGGCCGGAAGCATAAAGTCATGGAAAATGCTGTCATTGTTGCTTGTTGTCTGTGTGTGTGTGTGTGTGTGTGTGTGTGGGTGTCTGTATGTGTGTGTGTGTGTGGGTGTCTGTATGTGTGTGTGTGTGTGGGTGTCTGTGTGTGTGTATGTCTGTGTGTGTCTATGTGTGTGTGTGTGGGTGTCTGTATGTGTGTGGGTGTCTGTATGTGTGTGTATGTGTGTGTGTCTGTATGTGTATGTGTGTGTGTGTGGGTGTCTGTATGTGTGTGTGTGTATGTGTGTGTGTGTGGGTGTCTGTATGTGTATGTGTCTGTGTGTGGGTGTCTGTGTGTATGTGTGTGTGTGGGTGTCTGTCTGTATGTGTGTGTGTGTGTGTGTCTGTATGTGTATGTGTGTGTGTGTGTGTGTGTATGTGTATGTGTGTGTGTGGGTGTCTGTGTGTGCGTGTGTGTGTGTGGGTGTTTGTGTGTGCGTGTGAATGTGTATGTGTGTGTGGGTGTCTGTGTGTGCGTGTGTATGTGTGTGTGTGTGGGTTATGTATACATTACATTGTGGGAATCAAATGTCCCCACAACGTGATTAAAAACCTGACATTTTGAAATTTTTTGGTCCCCACCAAAACTCGGTGACTACGAACAAGAAATTAGCAAATAGAAATTAATGGATGGTCCCGACAAAGATGAATACAAATGTGTGTCTGTGTGTGTGTGTGTGTCTTGTAGTATACTAGCATCCCACCGAGGGTGGGGGCGTATTCTAGTGCAAGTTTCAGACACTATCTTGTAGATAAGAGGAGGGAAGAACGTGATGAAGTGTTTTTGTGAGATTATGCATATTATGGTTGAACTCCCACATACTGATTGCTCTGCTGATGTATGATATTTAACATTAACAGGTGCTTAGAAACAGATTAAATAGAGCCAGTGTGTGAGTGAAAAGCAGCAGCTGCGTTTGGATGATGCATAACAGCGTGTTGGGAGTCACCCCAGGACTGCTCAGTTAAACGAGCCAGAGCCAATCGAAAAGCCTCGTGATGACCCACGACAATTGACCTGGATGTCTGATACAAGCATTTTAATAGACTTAAATGCTGCCAGTTACATTGTCTCATTGAGTCCTGATTACTGCTTGCAAGCATTTGCTGATCCTATGCAAACGTCCAAAGAAAGTATCAGACTCTGCTGCATTTCTGCCGGATTCAAAAATCCTTCATACTCCAGGCCAGTGCTGTGTAACTCATACACACATAAACACAAAAGGCAAGCTTCTTAGCCCTTACATTGTCAGTGAATACGTGGTTTTGACTGGTCCATAGCAGTCCCACATTCTTCTCATCAAATGTGTAGCTACTTCAGATAAAATTTCAGTAACACTTTACTCGAGGCGCCGCAAGTAACTTAGTAACTCAGTTAATACTCAAGTACAAATCATGAACAGATACAGTAACTGCATGAAGCATGAACCATTATGATCGATTAATGATGAACAAACATGGGATCAAGTAAATTCAAAAAACTTTGTCACCTAAGGAATGTAACTAACACTTACTTTCTGGTTAATCAATACATTAATAACTACATTATTTGTGTCCCAAAATTTCTTTCGTAATTAGGTTGAAGCAAAGCTAGCCAGCATGCTAAATACGATTTTCCATTACCTTTTTCCTTACGCCAGTCTCGGTCACTGGGGATTTATGGCTCACATCTAATCTACCTCTGATGGCTCCAGCTGATTGGTAAAATGTGTGAGATGGAGGCTCCTGGACTCTTAACAGGATATATATGTGTGTGTGTGTGTGTGTCTGTGTATGCATATAAATATTTGTGTGTGTGTGCGTGTCTGTGTATGCATATATATATATATATATATGTATGTGTGTGTGTATATATGTGTCTTTCTATATGTAGTCTCTCTATATATATACACTATATACACACACACAAACACATATATTTTGTGTGTATATATATATATATATATAAAGAACAAGGGTCATCACTATCCCAAACTCTTATTGACGTTCTATTTTTTCTTGCCTATTTCCCTGTATATAGCCTATGCAGTTCTGTCTTCTAAAACCAACTCATTTTCCTATGCCACAGACATGTTTGTCCATGTATGGACAGGTCGGCAATCGCTGGAAAAGAAGTCACGTGTCAAAATCTCTTGGCTATCTCTTTCCTTGAACATTCATTTGGCTAGAAAGAGAAAACTGGCAATTTAGGAGTTCTGTCACACTGCAATTCAACAGAGTAGTAATTTCATCTGCGTGAAATATATGATGATGTATAATTCGGGAAACGGCATAAGTCAGTTCTACCAAATAAGAGAGTCATAAAGTTTGTCTTTGTATTAGCGGACATCTCTCCTAATAAACAGAAAATGTAATGAGATGTGTTCAATCATGTGACCTCTGTGTTATGAAGAATCCACCAAGCAGCTGTGTCCTGTGCAAAATGCAGAAACTGCATTGTGAAAAAGGTAATTCTCATAAATATTAACGGCGGGGCATTCTTGCGCATCTCACCACGTTGCAAGTAAAATGCAAAGCATTAGGAAAAGTAGAATTTTATGGAGATTTTTTTTGTTTCTCTGTGTTTTTCCTCTGGAGACGATCGATTGGAGGTGAGAAGGTCGGAGGTCAAGGTCGCAGAGATGCCTTCATACTGTTTATCTTTAATTTGACTAATTATGCATGGCTTTTGGGGTACATCTGACGCAAATGTTAAGGTCAGAAAGCCCCTCTAGCCGACTCAGACATTCTCAGTTTGCCTTCTACCGTCTGCACGTGTCCATCGTGTGATTTCACTGCTCAAAAGATTACCACGGCACACACTGCCTAAAGGGAAAGTACTCTCTGATGGGAACAAGGCGTTTATTCACTGTAACATTTGGCCCAGGGTTTAACAGCAAAGGCAAATGCTCTGACCACTGGCAACAAGCCAAAAGAATTCAGTTGCTTGTTCTATAAAAAAAAGTTTCAATGTGGATATTATGTTACAGGTTCTAGAATACGCAGTGGTTTAAGAACTATTTTTATGAAGCCATCTACCTTTTATGTAACATGTGATTTCCTTTTGTAATGCCTTTTTGAAGTATATTAGCTAATGTTTTTACTGTCTATATTCTTCATTTATAAGGTAAAAAATACAGATTCCCATCTATATTTCCCTTAGTTGTGCAAGCTTCTGATGCATACATCAAATGAGAAATTTACTGTCGATGTGAAACATATCGTATATATCAGAAAATGTAAATAAATTTTGACATTATGGCACTGACAAATCAAATTGTATCCATTCTCACAAAAAATATCCATATCAGAACATAGAATTCAAAATATAATACCATATTCTTGGCAGCAGTAGGACAAGTGGACGAAGGCTGTATAAAGTTTACACAGTCATTTCACTGTAAAGGAGTGAAATTTGTAGGTACTTTGACTTTAATAACATTGAACCCTTTTATGGGTGCAGTGGAACAGAAGTACAGTGATGTGCAGCGTTTGCTCGAAATCACCGAGCAGGTCTGTACAAACCTGGCTGATACTTGCGGCGATCAGAGACTGCCAGAATAAGACACACTCGCTTAACGGACAAATGCTTTCCTTGGCAAAGCAATCGCTTACTCAGGTCCAAAATGGTCTCTACGAAGCAATCCAGGTCTGCACGGACATTGTAGTATTTAACTGTTCTGTTGGGAAACAGCTTTTACTGTGGGATGACAAGACGGATGAATACAGTAAACCTGGTTCAGGTTCATAATAATTACATTTTGGGGGATTTTTTAGAGGCTGACAAGAGAAAATATCAAATTTCCACCAAAAAAATTGCATATTACATATATCGAATTTTTACGGCCTTTTCATGGCCTGCTACTTAAATATCCCATGAAATATTACTTAATTGATATTTAAGTGTCAGGCCATGCAGTACACTGTTCGGATCGGTTGATTCGTTATTATTCCTGCACTGGCTCGTTGTTACAAACGATGCGGTACCTTTCGTGTGCGACTGCCAGCTAAGGTCAGTGTAGTCGTGCCTTCTGCAAGGCTGTGTGTCGGCGCACGGTGTGCCAGCAGAGGGGTTTTGGCCGGGCCGGAGATCCATGCTTACTGGAGTCCGGGACGTGCCATCTGCTCTTTAGCTGCAGAACACGCTCTATCAACATGCCAGAGCTGTTCGAAGAGCCGTGCTCACCGCGCAGCTGAAGTGCTGCGGCCCGTCAGCCGTTGGTGTAGCGGGAACAGCGGCCTTTCAGTTATTCACATTTTTGTTTCACGGATTTTCTAGAATGGATTATAGAATACATTGTGGTTCAGGGACTATTTTTATTAAGACATCTACCGGTACCCTTTTACAATAAGGCTCTCTTTTGCCACTTATCAATGGTAGTATCGCATTAATAAGAAATAAGAAACTTTGTTATAACTTGTTTATAATTGCCTATTGATGATTTTCAAAATGTTACAACCTAATTAAAATCTGATTATGAACCATTCATAAAACCTTTATAATGGTAGTCTTATTGTAAAGCGTGATGTAAAATGTGATTTTGATTTTTGTTTCACTTATTTTGATTTATTTATTTGTTGGTTTGTTTGGTTGTTAATATTATTTTATTTTGTGTTTTTTGAAGAAGTGCTTTTATCCAAAGTGACGTACATTTCGAAAAAGTGGGGTCAGCCGGTGCCTGGAGAAACTGGCGATTAAAATTGAAATATGGAAATGTAATATAGTTAAAGTGCACTAATGCTCTAGAGAGATATTCAACTGCATGTCGGTAAGTTAATGCAAAGAAAAAAATGCCATAGCACTTTCGTAAGTTTTTAATAAGTATAAATGCTCACACTTGGAATGTAGTGGTCAGAACCAACAAATTTTTGGACCCATTAAACACCATGTCTGTGTTTTTACCAGCTCATTTTATTATGAATTGCAGTACATCAGAGACATTTCTGAAGTGGTGGAGAAAAAGTCATTGGGTTTAATTGTTACTTGGTCCCCAGGCTGGATGTCGAAGGTTTCCAGAACAACCCCAGCATGCGCGGAAGAAATATGTAATGTTATTACTCTTATTCTCGCTTTTAGCCAGATCCATCTATGTTTTTCAGAGTTTTAATTTACAAACTAATTAATCCTAAATGCAAGATTCCCTTGGTAGCTACCCTTGGTAACACTTGTTTATCTTTATGAAAAACAATGAGAAAAATCCAACATTCTGAACATGGTGTATTTCCTGGGGGCATCTTAAGCTTTTTTCGGAACACAACGTGATTCTTGAACCTGCAACGGCAGCATGTAATGTATAATTCAGTTTAGACTTTGCACCAGCGGCTGTAGTGTACGATTTCCGCAAGACATTTTTCTTTTATGCTGGGAAAAGAGCATAATCACATACAGGGAAGACATTTAGATTGCAAAATTAGGGGGTTAAACGACAAACGCATGTTCCTAAAAATGCCAGGCCAATCTGAGAATTCAGACTCAAGAGCGGAGCACTTTAAATATAATACCCATTCAGAGTTCACACTCAGGAACGCCGGCTGAATGGGGAACAAGTATGTGCCCAGAATGCAGGTTAACACTGCAGGTTTTTCTTATGGGAACAGGGCTAACCTGAGAGGCTAGCATCTTCCCGACGAATCACATGTGCTGGGCACGCTTTGTTCCTGACCCTTCGGTAGATATTAGGGACACCGGGGAACATTGTTGATTCAAATCCGGAATCTATTTACTCATTAATCTGTATACTTTTAGTATGACATGTGTCATAGGCACCAGGGTTGTTGCTAGGAGCCTTAAGCTAGCAGAAGTAGAGACACATTTAGCTAGGGTTCGCTGCTGAAGTATCTTAAAAGTATGTTTGCCAACTGTTCCAGGCCTCACTTATATATCATTTATTAAATTTGCATTTGGGATGTAGTGATTGCATGCACTTTTTAATTCCTAGCAAAATATGGCCTGAAGGAGTATTCCTATTCCATAGGATGTGCTCCCTGTTAACACCACTCGGGAGCAGCAAATCTGTGCCACCAAATCTATTTCAAATTAAAAGTCCCCTCATTAATTGTCCCACAATGCGGCTATATCACTCACAGCCTTGTTTAAGCTAGCGTCACGTTTTCCAGTTGTGCTCTGTGCAGGGACATCAGGAAATGCCTGCGTTGCAATTTGCTTTGCAAATATTACATTTCTGCAAATAACAAAAGTAGCAGTTTAAAGCTTTTTTGGTGACCGTCTAAGGTCATTGTTCATGTTGGCCCAAACGAGTTTAATATTATCGTGAACATGCAATTTCTCCTCTTTTATGTGCTATTTGAAGATACGCCTTCTTCAGCTAATATAACAATATGAATTTGGCATTTCTTGTACTTGAAATCTCTATAATAAGAAGTATTTTTGCCATTGATAATGGCTCCACGCCTGACTGGCAAGGTCGCATTGTGAGGTGACCAGCACCAATAACGCAACCTCAATTAACCCACTGGCACCAGACAACGACAACAAAGAGCACACTGGTCATCCTCTCCGGGGGGGGGGGGGGG
>JAODKC010000053.1:934241-964938 GCA_026777985.1 Mormyrops attenuatus | reverse complement strand
CCCCCCCCCCCCCCCCCCCCCCCCCCCCCCCCCCCCCCCCCCCCCCCCCCCCCCCCCCCCCCCCCCCCCCCGCAAAGCCTCCTTTTGAAGTAAAAGGCACTAGTGGAACTTTATTACTCAGTTAGCTGCGGGCCTCGCAAACAATTAAGCAAACCATTCATGTCTTTTCATACATCCGACTGGACAAAACCTCCTCTTTAATATAAAAAAACCTTATTAGTGCAACATCTACTCAGGGAAAAGCCGCTTTTAAAATCAGAAGCACGTTCTGAAGAAACGGAAAGTTTTCCTTTTGCCCGAGTAATGCCTCGGGCCAATTTAATTGGACCGGTGCTTTCCTGTGAACTGCTAGGGCTGATTAAATTGAGAGATTTGGTTCCCGCGATGCTGGGAGACATTCACGCTGAATGAAGCGGGGATGTACGTATTAGCGAGCTGCATTGAGCGGCCGCCGTGGAAAGCTAGGCCGCCTGGGATCCGACGCCGCCGGGAAGCGGAGCACCGTGCCGATTAGCCGAATTTGTACGAGCATAAACACTTATAACGAAAAGCCGCTTTCCTTTAGGGAACATGACGGAAGAGATCAAGGGTTCGAGGAAAGGCAGCAGGGTCTTGTCAGTGTGCTAAAAAAATGTTTGTTTGAAAAAGTTTAATTTCCTTAAATGGCAACCCAATGGAAATTGCAATTAAATTTGTTCACTAAATAAACTGAGTGAATAAATAAGTAACATATGTATCATAAAGTGTGCAAACCCTCTTACGCATGTATATTTACATATGCAGTGTATATATATATATATGTATATATATATGAATAAGTATATGAAACACTTTCACTTTAAAATATTAGCACTTTCAGTCATGATTAATTCTAGATTCTGCAATTACTCTGGAAAAAATTGTTACATTTCTACTAATGAATTGTCTACCTTAATGAACAGTTATTCAGTTAAATAAACAGTCATAGATTTAAAAATTAAAAAATAGCAAAAAACTTACTTGATGTATTTCAACAAAACAGTCATGCAACGATAATAGTCAATGTTGTTTTTTTGCAATTTTTCTAGCAGTTACAGCATACAGTAAATGTTACCGACAGATTATTTTGCACACTCTGATGATGCATGCTTGTCAATCACATTTACAGCTAGGTTAATATTTGGTCAGCTAAAGACAAATATTTTCCCACTTTTTTAACATCCATAGTGGAATACTGCAATATGCGGGCGTATTTCTCACTTAATGCTGTCTTGCACATTAATATGAACATGTGGTTTATTATCTTTGGTTCTTTTATAGTAGCACCGACGCTAACTGGCCAGTGTGACCATGTGACTTAAATAAAGATGATAAAAATGTGACATCAGTAAAGAAAAACATATTCAGAGTTTAGAATGTACCTAATGTACCTAGAATGATTCAGGCCAACCAAACAGATACAGAATCACCTGGAGCCACGGTGACGAATGAGAGAATGGCATTTCAGCTATGGTGCCTGAGACGCGAAAGGTGATGTGGGGGGTGGTGGCCGGACAGGACTTCAGTCAGAAGCGACTGATTGCCTGTTTGGTGGACAGGGGCGCGTCTAGAGCAGTATTGATTTTTCCCACAATGCTGTCTTTAGCGCAGACGCCCCAGCCCACACTGCGGCAACCACCACCCCCATCCGCACCTTCCAATACCAGACAAATCGCGCACACCCCCTTCCCCAGGCTCTCCTGCTTGTTCTTCATTTATATCATGCGACCGCGCATATCTAATACATCAACACGCTTTCAGATTGTCCACAGTATGTTTGCCAAAGCTGCGTCGTCTCCCTCAGCTAAAACTGCACAATTATTCAGAAATAATTCCCAGACTATTCAGAAATTCACATTCGTAGAAAAGGGTTTTTTAACTTTTACATTACTTCTGCATTACACTTCAGTACACGCAGCATGACATTATATTAAATAGAATCTTTAGCTATATTATTATTATAGTATTTTTGATTGTGAAGATATTTATTTATGGAAAACAGCTCATTAAAAATGTAGTCATGCAGTTGATTTGTGTTCAAATCCATGATTAACAAACAAACAAATAATTTAAAAATCTATCAGAATTATTGCCTTAAAACGTAAGTGGCATAAAAATCAATGAAGGGTCTATTGTCACAATGTGCATAAAAATAAGACTCACTGATGTGTAAATGGCCATATCATTTCTGTTGCACACTGAAGGACTGTTTGTAAGAGTTAATAGCCCTTCTATATCCTACATGGCTCAAAAACAACCACATTTCCTAGGCAGGCCTTAGGAGAACGGGATTTGGATTTTAGCAACTTCCTGTTCATCTGGAGTTTGGAGAAGAGATGAATTGATATAAAACTGTATAAATAACAGGAAAAGTTTAACATTTTCATGATATAAAATATATATATATATTACTATAAATTAATATATAAATATAAAACTATAAAATTAATATATATATATAAAAGAAGCTGCTGGAAGCCTACCTATTTTGGTAGTGAATTCTTGTACATATTGTAGCTGTTTTGTATTATTGTAAATGTTTTTTCCCTGATCAGGTATTTCCATCCATGCCCCAGGCCTCTCAATATCTCAGGCCTCATATCTCAGACTTGTATTCTGCATGGTGCTCTAAAAGCACGCCGTGGCCAGTAAACGTGAGAGGGCAGCTTGATGCTGGTGTAACTCGACACACAAACTAAGCGAATGGCAAATTCCACCCTCTTTTATGCTCCACCTTGATAACAGAGGGCAGCCGTGGTGGAGGTCACCGTCATTAAGAAATGATTATTATCTCAACGGGATTACAAAGGCTAATTACATGTCATACCCATTCTCCTCACAGAGAAAAGCTGGTCTTTCCTCTAAAGCTTTGACCTTCTGCACAAGTGCAACTAATATACTGTTTAAAACGGTCTCTTTAATATTTAAAAATCACGGCACAATATTTAGCGGCACAAACAGCTTCCTCCTTACGCTCTGCGAGTTTACAAAAAATATATATATATACTGACCTTTAGAAGTTTCGGTTCATCTCTGTTTCTTTGATCATCTCTTTTCATCTCTGACAAGAGGCTCTGGCAGCTTGAAAGGTTTTATAATGCATGGATGCCTTATAATAAAATATTTTGTAAAACTCCTGTTTAAAAGTTGACGCAATGAGGGTCACTATGATAGCCAGGCTGAGCATCAAAATGAACAGAACATGAAATTCTGGCTGTAAACATACCATAAACAAAACTGTAACGGATAAAACAGGCAGTAGAGTTGAATAGTTGCGATTTGGTCATAGTGCACCCTTTACTGTGTCAACACGGCCACATGTGGTACAATATTGGTGCAATCAGGGCTCATTAAGTTGTCCCCAGCTGTGATAATTCTCGTTAGGTTTATCCCATTCAATTTTGCATTATTTCCTCCCATATTTCGGTTCTTTGGGGTCATGTAAGCCCCAATTACACAGACATTAACGCCAGCATGCATTTCCCAGCTAATGGCCAAAGAGGTAAATCTGACATTCAATTAAGACAAAGAAAAATTGGACGTTTAGAAAATACCTTAAGGCGTTTAAATTGATGTGCTCGCCAGCAGTTAAGTTAAACAACTACAAAATAAACTTAACTTTTTCCAAGGAATTAAACCATTATAAAAAGTAGAGTGTATATAATGTTATATAACAAAAATACAGTATTATAACAAAACTGCTTAACCCTTACATGAAAGTAGCAATATCTGATGGTGTTATATAGTTGGTACATATCACATTGCTTATAGTAGAATGGGCAGTTTTCTGTCTTGACAACACTGAGTCCTGGAAACCTAACTGTAAGCTGAAGCCTACATTTTTATCTGAAAGAATGCTGTAAACAGATACACTCATTAAAGCCTCATTCCACTATTGAGGCAGATGTCACATTTTATGTCTCTAGGAAAAGATTTCAAATTATGTACAAATCATAATGCTAAAATGTGTATATCATGTATTTATCATGTAACAGATATGAAGATTTAAGAATCCTTGGTTTTACACAGCATAGGTATTACAACCAACAGTGGAGCAAAAATGGTAACAGGTTAGGGGGTGTTACATCTAATGTGTCTAATGTGTTGCTGTAAGTGTTGTTGTACAGGAAGGATAATCCGATAGTGTAAGGTTTCGTAGGTTACCATTTTCCATTTACATCAAACAAAAACAGACATTCCGGAATGTCCCATCGCACTCTATGGTACACACCCCCGAGAAACCAAACAAGGATTATCCTCTTGCGAATCCATAATGCTTGCAAAACAATCTTGCAGAAACCACTCAGTCCTTCAGTCACTTGCAAAGCCCGACATGATTATTCTCAGCACTTATACAGACATAGCGAGGAAATAAAGTGGGTTACAAACAGCTAACTTTGGCATTTGTTACCTCGATGAAAATGGCAAATAAAATGTAAACACAAAGTATATGTTTATTGAATTGAATTGATTGAATTGAATATCTTTATTGTCATGGTACATGCGCAACAAAATCGGATGCCAACCAATGAGTGCAAAACAGCGAGTTAAGTGCACAAAAATATATTTAGGCAATATTAAACATTATCAATTTTTATTATACTTTAAAATTTGTACTATCCTTTACCGTCACATTAGAATGATAGTAGCATAACATGGCTAATAATGTGAGTTATGCAATAATGAACTGTAGAACTGAAACAGAATAAATAAATGAAATCACAATAACATCTACAATAACATACATGTTGTGACACCAAGGGAACCCAACTCGTCAATTTGATAATTCTAATTAATTTGATGTTTCTCTGCTACATTGTAGCTACCCACTTGGTGGGCCCATCGGCATTCTCAGTGGCGGCCCAGATGACAGTGTACCCCATCCTTACTGTCTTCTAAATCATCCATCTCTGCAGAAAGAGCAGAAGTCATGATGAAACCGCATCTCCAAATGATTTACAAGCCTGCAACGTGTTTATCTAAGGGGATACTCTGTATACACTCTGAAACATTCACCTTAGATAAGAACGCAAGCAATACTTAATTCAGCTAGGGAAAAAGACTGCTCTTCAAGAACAATGATGTTAACCAAGCAACAATTTTGATTATCGCTTTTTAATCTGCAAAAGAAAATGTGCGGTTAAGTTAAAATATAGGCCTGCTATGAGAAAAAACCCACATCATTGATAAAGATCAAGTAATTGTTTTGTATTAACGGTAACAGAAACATAACGGAAAATACCAAGCTGGATAAAAAATATATACAATTGTAAAGAAGGGCGAAATATCGTTTGGTTCATACGGTTCATAGTCTCGGACATATGCTCAAGGAAAGAGGGCTGGCCGTAAGGGGTGTGGAAATTAGAGAAGCAGTCCACACTGTGCCGAACTGCAAGTTCAGTTTTCCGAGGTGCAACACAAGCCACATCAAGTGAGATACCACTCTGAGAAGGTTAAGCAGAAATTCCCCCTCCCCCCGCTTCCCCAGCATGCCTCACTCCGCAGGTGGGTATTAGCTCAGGAAAACCCAGTTGAACAGGATCAAAGATTAAAGGCAGGCCATCGCAATTCAGTAATCCACTTGAGCAAGAAATTGCTTTGCTTTCTGTTTGGCTTTCACGCAGAAATATGAGCTTTGTGCTTTGAAATATAAAAATTAAGCCCATGTTTGACTTTGACTGCATAACAAATGTTCTAACTAAATGAATATTTTGGGAATTTTTGCCCCCCTCCCGCCCCCGGGCAACTTGATTTTGCTTTACCCTAGGGGGTAAGGCATGGGGTAAATTTGACATCTCACAGTATTCCCCCTTTTTTATTGGGTGGAGGTCATTAGTGCAAGAGGTGCTTCTGCCCTTGGGACATTTACTCTCTTTGTGATGACCCATAAACAAAGAGTTGGCGCTTTGACAAAAGAGCCACATTAGTGATGCAGGCAGACTGAGCTGAAATGTCTGCAACAAACACCAACTGCTTACAATATGAGAGCTGGTGTTAATGCGCTATTCATAAACATGATCCCAATTAAAAATGTCCCGACAGAACAGGCGGTATTTAAATAATTCTGTCACTGCCTTATTAGCTTATTTTCAAAGATCCCATTTACTAATTTCTTTAAAATTCAAAACATGTTCTGCACCAAGGAAACGTTGCGGAGAACTCATTACAGTACCTTGTGCAAGATAGTTTGAAATTATTTTATATCTTAAGCCTAAATGAATATACAAACGGGGTGTCCTTTGTTAATTAATGCATAGTCATTTTTCTAACTACACTGTATTTGCGTACATTGCTTGATTATTAAAAACAGGGGATTCATTGCATAATAATAATAATAATATAAAGCGTTATCCCTAAATTCCCTGATACGCGTTCACACATTTAAGTCAGCATGACTTTCCCAGCTGTGATATTTTATTTTTAGTGGACGGGGAACGTCAATTCGAGTCGGTCTTCCGCAGATTTCAAAACATGCACCCCAACTTGTCGGTGCCCCCCCCCGGCTAGTAACGTCAAAGGGCCCCTGCTCCCAGTGCAGATCCAAAGAAGGCAGAAGGCACGGCTGTGAGCCGGGATTTTTGGGTGGGATTTTGGGCGGGGTTACGCTCCCTGGTATAAAGCAGAAAACCATGTAGGTTCGGGGAGTTGTTTGGCTTCGGGAGGCGCCGAGTCGTGTCGTTTATCTTCGCCGCGACGGCCGCTTAAATCAAACCATGTGAGAAAAAAAGGGGGGAAATACGTCGGTCGCATTATAAGCAGGACACCCCTGTCACTGGAGAATCTGATCCATGAACTTAAAGGCAAACGTTATTACAACAGCACGGCGTTTAAAGAAGAGGATTTACAAAGCTATAAATAGCGGTATATTCATACGTATCTGTTTTAAATATTAAGTGGATTTTTTTGCATACCTGGTATGGTGTGTGCTTCCTTTTTTGTATTTTTTCCGTATCTTCATCCAGCCACTCTCACCACATTGGAAAGACGAGGCTTTGGTTTCGTCAATGTACTTTATTTACTAAACCACTTCTGGGATTTATTGCCATTGTTATGATTCATAGTTACACATCCATATTTCGATACGAACCCAAGTAGTTCGTCCGGACAAGGTGGGCAATTATAATAAAGGTGGAGCTACAGCTTTTTAATTTTTTTTTTAATCCCTTCCTACTTGCCATCAGGTGTCTTTTGGAGAAGTCTTCCTCGGAAGCGGAGAGCATAATTCTCCATCTGCCTGCGAGGAAAAGCTGGGCTGGGGGGGGGTGGGGGGGACTCGTTAGAGAGAAGTGTGACGGCGGATTGCTTGGATGTTGCAGACCTGCCCTTTCTTAGCCTTTCATAGACTTTTTGGTTTGGGTTTTAAACAGTCTGGTCGCCTGACTTTCAGTGACAAGATGACGGATGTGTGAAGGGAAAATCGATATCGTGTTCCCTTGACGTCCTACGCGTAAAGGTTTCGGATGTGTGTGCTGTGCGGTGCAAGACAGCAAAATAGTTAGTCGGATATAGGCACCTGGGATACCCAGACTTTGCAGAAGAATCGGTGCTTTAATTTTTCTACTATATATATATATATATATATGTACGTTTGTACATGTATCGGTAAATGCGTGTGTCTGTTTTAACTTTATGTGACTCAACTGCTGCAGTGTCAGTCAGTCAATCAGCGTGCGGCACTGAAGAATTGACTATCTGAAGCTCATGATCGGTGCCCTGAATCACGACAGTGGACCTCTTATTAGGCTGTTAGCAAGGAAATGTAATTAATTTATTCTGAAACCCATTCCATTTGGAGGAGTAATTTGAGCGATCTGAAAATCGACGATCCTGCTCTTTTTTTTTTTCTTGTCTGGTGTTAAGTATCTGCCGTGAATTCGTGGTTTGACTTATTATTATTTTTTTAATCGAACGTCAGGAGTATCGTGATACGGCGTCCAGATTTACCGCTGAAATGCACACGTTCGGAAGAGCGATGCTGTCTTTCGGACTGTTACTGGCCGTGCTGAGCGCGGTGGAGCCCCAGCCGTGCCCGGCGCCGTGCTCTTGCTCCGGAACCACGGTGGATTGTCACGGGCAAGGATTGCGCAACGTGCCGCGGAATATCCCGAGGAATACGGAGCGATTGTGAGTACATAATTAAAGCACGCTGTTCTTCCGCTCATTAGGCTGAAGTGCTACGACAAGTGAACATTATGGCATTGTTGCGGCTCCCCCCTGTTTAACGAAGGGTGGGGGTGTAGGGGGGCATATAGCTGTTGCGTACCATTGTTTTTTATGGCTTTCTATACTGGCAACGAAAAGCCGCATCAGTGCGGTATTTAAAAGTACCTGCGGAACACTCATTCATTTAGGAAAAGATGCATTGTTGCGTCCTTTACTTTAGAGTATTAATAAGGACTTTATTATTAAATCTTAATTACGTGCAGGACATGGCATTATGACAATACAAATAAGAACTGCAACATTCCAATAATATTTCACTTATGAAATATATATATATATATAAGCAGGCCTACATTATTCACGAATATGTTTTTAAATTGCATTTAGAATGGTTCATATACACCCTAAGATTAGTTACAAAAGGCCCCCACACTTCTGGGCGATTTTGGTCCTTCGTGTCCAAGCAAGGACTGATTTTTAAAATTATAATATAATGGCAAGCAACACAGTTTGATAAACCATCAGAGACACATATTAATAAATATTCTGGAATGCAGTGAATGCTCTATTAGAGTCTCTGTTTTATTATTTATTTTTAAGAAAGCACTATTAAAATGAATATTTTTCAGGTTATTAATATGTATTCTTTTTCTTTTCGTCACTAGGGATTTGAACTCAAATAACCTCACGAGAATTACAAAGTCTGATTTTGCAGGACTGAGACATCTTAGAGTATTGTAAGTATTTTGCATTACATACAGTTTATGTTCACATAAGCGTGTGTATGGGGTGCACATGGAGTTCTATGCTGATAGTTAAATGAGCTTGTAATTTTGTAATACAGCCAGCAATTTAGATGTCACAAGTGTATGATATTGTTTATTAATTAATTAAAATGTTTTATATCAATGTAAGAAATCATAAGAATGTGCCTGTGATCACATGAATGCTGCAGTATTGTTACTCAATAGTGCTTTTACTTAACAAGGGGAATTAGTCAGTAGTAAACTGGTGAATTTTCATCGGGTCGTGCTAAGTACTGCAGTTATGATGTTAATGTGCATGAACCCACTGGGAAATAATTAGCTTATTTACGGCGAAATAGCACACGTGTTTGTGATTGTGAGGCACAAGGTTAATTTCTTGCATGGACTCTGCTCTTGAGGGTCCTTGATAAATTAGGGAGTGGGCTGCATGTGGGAACAGATTTTGGTCTGGATGAATTTCCTGGCCCGGACGGCGGCCTTCTCGATTCCGCTTTGCACATGTGCCCGCGTGGGGGTCAGCTGACAGCCGCTCCCGCCGCGGCGGCGAGCTGGAGACGCGGCCCGTGTGTGGGATAGCCCCTTTGAATTTGGTCGGGAGGACCGTCCAGGCACCTGGGGTCTCCAGGGCACCCATCCGAAACGTCGAGTGGAAATTCACAGTCGCTCCGCTGAACTTCTGCTGCCCTCCCAGGCAACTCATGGAGAACAAGATCAGCACTATAGAGCGGGGAGCCTTCCAGGACCTGATGGAACTGGAGAGATTGTGAGTACTGCAGTTACTTCTACTTCAATATGCCTTTTTCTGTGGTTTATTTTTCCCTTTGTGTGTCTGAAATTTACCCCTGACCTTCTCTTAAGGTCAAGATCTGTATACTTAAAAATGAGTTTATATATAACTTATCTACAATTTATATATAACCCAGAAAAACTCAGCAGCCTTTGTGTTGTGCTGTTTATCCAAAGGGAGTGATTGTTTTAATGTTACAGAGTGGCAGGTCTATGAATTGATGATGTCAGATTGAATTTATTTGACATACATAGACAGTATTCAGTTTAAGAAATGTACCCTGTAAAAATCCCAGCTGTGTCTTGGCCGTCTTCTCCTTTCAAATCTTTTAATATATGATTGAATACGAAAAGTTGCATTTCCAAAATCAGGAGTCCTTTTTTTTTTAAAAAAAATGTCAGTTTGGAGGCCTTTTCCAAATATGTCATAATTCTTACAAAGAGTCCTTGTGGTGAATAGCCTTTTTGTCTGCGATTGTGAGGTCTGTGTGATGTAGATGCATTTCTTTCTGACAGTGAGTATATCCCCAGGGAACTATCGTCGAAGAATTTCTCAAGTTTGACAACTCTCCCTTGCCCTCACATTTTTAAAAATTTTCGATGTAACTAAAAAAGAGTTTCAATATTAGCATTAAAGCAAAATAATTCTGTTGTTGCCTGCAAAGACTCAGATCTTTCCTGTTTGTTGTTTATTACTTAAGAAACAGATTGTTATTAACCTTTAAGTTCCACTCTTTTGCCAAAGCCAGTTGTGTGGAATTTCTCCAAAGTTTCATAATGTGCCCAGCAGCATAATGTCTATAATTTCCATCTGGTGATTGGAAGGTTATAATACATTTAATAGAAAGTGATAGATTTTATTATGAACAAAGTTAGTTCATTGACTTGAATATAACCTTAAATGGTATGGTTACTGCAAAACAACAAAAGAGTCTTTTGCTTTATAATCATCCGAAACTTCTGTGAGCATGTTAACAGCAAGCTTGTGAAGCTGACGAACGAGCCAGCCAGAAAATATTCCATTGTGTCTTAACAATCACTAGATTAAACGTAAAGGAACATGCACTAGGCGTTTTAGGGCTGCTCTTATTAGAAGTGCTATATCTTTTATAATCGTCTTCCGTAATAGAAAGGCCAAAATCCCAGCTGAAGGATTTATAGTGATGGACCCACAATGAGGAATAAAATGGTTTCCTTTAGAGACGGTCACACTGGTGAAGGCGTGACCGATTCTGTCAGGTATAGGCAGTGCTATGGATCAGCCATGCTTATCTCCTTTAATCTAAGCCGTGGCCAACAGCCACATCCAGATTTGCTCAGTGTTTTGTCGTCTTTTGGTTCCAAGCACAGTGGGTGAAAATAAACTGGGAAAGAGTAGGGATGGTAATGTGCAAGAGTTTTGGACATTTGCGCCATGTGCATTATGCTTCATTGTATTATTTTTAAATTCTAGAACTCTTGTGCATCACAGCTAGCTTTTGTGTCTGACGCAAGTCCCATGTGTGTTCTGCTTTTTCCGGTATAAATTGCCGTTTGACCAACATTTTCATCATCTTTACGGTGTGGGCAGACTGTGGTAGCGACATTCATTTAGAAAAACCCCAAGAAGTTTAATGTGGTCTGTAATTTTGGAAGCTGGGAAAATTGTGTTTACTGGTGTGCTGTTATATGGTGGATTTTATATGATTTAGTTCGGTGGAGAGACAGGCTGTGGGCAAATTTAATGCAGATTAGATTATTTAGATTCATAGCGTTTTGAGCCTTGTGATTTCTCCCTTGGTTTCCTGTAATGCTTAGCGGAGTCAGCTTTGAAGCCTGAAGCTTTGGTTCTTGCATGTACATTTTGACTTCAGTATGTTATCTTAAGAGTCGGGGGCTTGGTCAAGTGGTTGTTATTCGTTGACCATTAATGACAGGGATAACCTTACAATAACTTTGTAATAGGTACGCCGTCAATGCGTGGCACCACCTTGGGTTGCGGTTGGTGATGCGCTGGCAAAAAAGCCACACAGAATCTTAGAATCCATCGCGTCGTTTTTCCGAATATGTTTGCGTAAAAGTTCAACTACGAAAACTCTTCGGTTGACTGTGCTGTGATACGGTCGGATAAGGGGGCGAGGCTATTTTTGAAGGTATGATCTTATTCCCAGTAAACGCCTGTCTTTCCCAAACCATTTCGTCAGTCCTTTGGGAGGTGGCGCCTACTCTTCGAGAAACCTGGCGGAAACGAGTCCTTGGCCCCCGGGCCTTTTAGCGGCTTCTGGGGCACCACTTTGCCACTGCCGGCTCCTTAATTATTTAATTGGTTGTTTCTTGGCGAGATTAAAAATTCAGGGCCTATGATGTAATCAGGACCCTGCAGGGGAACCGAGCAGGCAAGGGGGTGTTCTTAGATATTCCAATCAGCCGTTGCCTGTGGGTGGTTTGAGTGGCCCCGTGATTGTTGGATGCAGGTTTTTAAAATGCTGGAGACGAAGATGAATGTCAGGGAAGGTAGAGAGGGCAGAGCAGGTGTCATATTTTCAGTTTATAGCTTATTTTGTCTGGAAATATATAATGTAACCCGTAAATGTAATTTGAAATCCACATGTTAAAATACACGTTAACGAAATGTGTCTTTAATTTGTGCACTGTTCGCATTTCAGTGTTCACGCTTATAATTGTATGTTTATATAAAAAAAAGAAAAACAGGCCAGAAAACCAGATACCATAATGTAGAACGGTGACAGAGTAATATAGGAAATGAGTGAAATATAACTGTTGAAACTGATAGCTGTTAATCAGCTGAGCTTTTTTTTTTTGGAGAGCTGCTGTAAGCACTAGGATAAAATATTTGTTTGAATGCCGCGTATATTTGTGAAGTTAAAAACGGATAGCGGATGTGTTTTTAATGACTTTCCAAAGTCGTGTGTGACTGAAGGCTTATTTGCACAGCAGAGGGCCCTTTTTTCGAATTCCGTAGCGGAATGGCTGTTTGTTTTTCCCACATCTGCTTTTTTCCCCGGCCCATTGTGACCGTGTTTGCTAGATGCTGGCTTCTCACTTTTCGCTTAACAAGTTTGTTTTGCACCAATGTTTCTCAGTGTTAAAGTTACAGTAGCTGCCTCGCACCACGCATTCTTGAGGTTGCACAATATTTTACGGATATACTTTTGTGCATATAATTTACCTGCTGCCCTGTGTTGTACATATTTGAGGTTGCAAAATATTTTACTTATATCCTTTTATATATATGATTTTTGATTTTGTATATAAATAAATAAACAAGACAAACATGGTTTGTGATTTATTAATAACAAACCTGACACAGGTATTTGAAATTATTTATAGTTTGGGCTGTAATTATATTGAAATATATTCCTTTTGTTTCCAGGCGTCTGAATCGGAATAACCTGCAGGTCTTTCCAGAACTGCTCTTCCTTGGGACGACAAAGCTCTACAGACTGTAAGTTCCCGGTCATCGTATAGTCGTTTTGGTTTCGTTTTGGTCTCGTTTCACCCCACACTTGGAAAGGTGATGCACGACTGCGTGGGGGTGTGAGGATAATATTCATTTTTAGAATCCCTCCAATTAACCCATACCCTGGCCTAGCATTTCCCATCCGAATACGTTTGGCAGCTGTAGCTTGGGATTTGGGGGGGGGAGGAATAGTATACAGTTGTAATTTGTTCTGTACCTTCTGTCCGGACTAAAAAAAAAAAAAATGAGTAGAAGCAGTAATTGCTTTTTGAGAGGACCTGGGTCACTGGGATGTCGTGGGCTACATCCTGAATGGGGGAAAAGCGGATTTTCAGCTAAACAGCTGCTACCAGCTTCCTGAATAGTAAATGTCTGGCTCAGAAGAAAATTCTGCCTGGACTAGTGCCGTAGGAACACTGGACTCTCACGTTCCTCTGCTGTGTCTCATTACAATGAAGTCGGAGCGCCAGTGCATCTATCGATAAGCGGGGGGGGGGCCATGGACTGATGCTAATCCTGGTCGCTCTAGTGCCACATATCCAATTTTTGCTAGTGTGACGAGAGGCCACCAAGAGGCTTTTTGGGTACGCACTTTGTCTGCATGCTTTGGCATTCATATTTCTGTCGTTGGGTCTTGGAGGAACGGAGAAGGTGTGACACGCTGGCTGTGTAAATGTTTCGCTCCCAGAGACTGATTGACTGTTTGTGTTTTGCGAGGTGCGCAGTGTCTTGCCCAGCTGATTGGATTGTGCTTTTCTGATTTCCAGACTATTGCTACATCATCACACCCAAATTTAGCTTCCATAAATAGATGCTCACAGCCGCCTAGGATACTTAAAAACTGGCTTCTGGCTCCTTCAAAAAACACTTTGACAAAACAAATGTTTTTTTTTTCCTTTCCGTTATGCTGTTGGTGGTTTTTTGCGTTGTGTCCATTTCTTTCTCTGTATTTCGCAGGCAAAACGTTAGCATTGTTAAAATGCGTAATACCACAATTTGCGTCTCGTTTGACGTAATGTGTTTTGCAGTAGTACTTGTATGGCCTGCAGTTTTTCTTTAGACTTCTGTTTTATTATGGTCCATTCTAGAATTTATTTATAAAGTACTGTTTATATTCATGAGCTCAATATTTATTTTCTTCTGTTCCTTATTTGTATTTATATGAGACTTATAAGAGACGTGTTTCTGGAAGCCTAGCAATGCTACCGCTTAAAAAATGGCGAAAGATGTTTTGCGTTTATTTGATAAACAAACGTGAAAACCGCTGTCTAAAAAAAACACCAAAAAGCTGATGTCCTCATTCTCCTCATCTGGACAAACATTTCTGGAGACCTCACGCGCCTCCCATTGTCGTGTAGCGTGAGAGGAACATGGCAGTACTTTAGATAATCGTGAACATGGACGGCTATTTTTTGGAGATGAGAAAGAGTATGGCTTTTTACTCATGGCCTGAATCTGTAGGTACTGATATGCGTCCATTAGGCAGACCTGAACTGGTCATAACAGATGTACAGCCTCTGTAATATGAACATGTTTTGACCTTGATAAGGGCTCTCGCTCCTCCCTACTGTTTTTTTTAACTCAATTTAGTCCTGTTGGCATCAGGTGCTGCTCCTCGTAGGGTTCACTGCTGCTTTAGCGGAATAGCGGTAATGGGCAAATTTCATTGGGATAATAACATTAAGTCCGCCTGAATGATTTTTATGAAATAATTTCTTCACACCTAAGGGCTGTTGTTTATTAAGTTACCGGATCCAGCATCTGAACTGCACATGTGCAGAGATTCGCTCGAAAATTATGCATTTATGAACTAGCTTGTTCGCCGTGGCCAATACTCTTTGGTTGATGGTTATTGCAGTGTTTCAGTTTTTGCGGAGTAATATTGAGGGGGATAGTTTGTCGTGAAGTTCTTGAAACTGAAAATGTTTTAACGTTTAATTAACGTTTAACGCAGCGCTTTTTTTGTAATTGTTTTTTCTGTGGTAGGGATTTGTTGTGCTCCATATCCAGCGTGACCTTTGACCCCCGAACCTTTCAATCAGATGCCAGCTGAAAGGCCCCATACGCCGGTTTTGTGGCTCGCTTGCTGGGTGAGAGCGGAGCAGGCGCTGACTGTATATGAATTATGATTATATGCGGGGGGCCACTGCCTCAGTAGCAGCCAAGTATGCCTCCTTTTTGTGTCCTCCTCCCCCCCCTCTCCCAGGACACGCCAAGAGACCGACACGCGGCTCTTTCTCGAGAACAGTATTCTGGTTACAGCCGACCGGAGCCAGAGACGGAGTTTAAATAGATCCACTTCTCTGCCAGTGCGTTAGCAGAACTCTGTGAAAACTACCAGGTTTAAATGAAAGGATTATGCAAGGAAGCCGCAACTACTTGTTGCACTTGGAAAGCGGGGCAGCTGCAAACAGCGTATGAACAACCGAAACATTCGTCTTCCCCCATTCCTTAATTCTTAGTGTCTTTGTGGGAATCTGAATGCGGCATTGAGAAGATTGTTTGACCACTTAAAAAAATAAAAATAAATAGGTCTGTGCACAGACGTATCCCGTGTTTGTTTTTTGTGCAGCATGAAAGCACCGTAAGCTGTGTTGAGTGTCGTGCGTAGAAGTTGTATCGGCGGTGACCCGGGCACTCATTTTCGCTGACCTTCTATAGGATTTCTGGAGGGCGATAAAAACAGTGCGCACTTCACAGCGTGCTGAGTGGTCACCTGAAGGAAATGGATTTTGACTGCTTAATTTGGCCTGTTGGATCACAGTTCATTGATTGCTCCTGGCCGCTACCCTGCTCTGCCTTCTCTTGCCAAGTGGTCCACCATACTATCAGAAAGGTCCCTCACATGTGATGTCCGGAAAAAATCTTAGCGGGTAGTCCAGGACAGCAGACCAAAGTTTTGGAGGGAAAGACATTGACATTTTTTTAAATTGTATTCTATTTGTATATATATTTTATTATGTCCGATATGTTGATTGACCTTGCTTGTTTTGCACATCACCCCAAACTAAAATCCTCATATTTAAAAGTATGTGCCAATAAATAAACGATTTGGAATCTAATTCTTATTCTGATTTGTACAGCGAAAAAAGCAGGGCCCAGCCTATCATGAAGAGAGTTCTACGATATATCATAGTTTCTTTTCAAAGAACAGATGGTAGATCTGGCCTAAAATTCCCTTTAAGGCTTGGTGGGTACAATGTGACTCTTAATGGCCTAAGGTAATACTGTAAAACCTGACGACGACTTGGGCAGTCCGAGTACGGATTCCTCTAGCGTTAATTTCAGCCGGCCATGACGAAAGTGCCGGGTACCGCCGCGTGTCAGATAGCGTCGCTCCTCATCTTACACTCTGCCCCCCGGCACCCCCTGCCGCATTAAAACCGACAATGGCCATGCGGGAATCGCAGGTTACAGTTGCTACGGCTACTGTTGTCTCGTCATATCAGGATCATTACTCATCCGGTAAGTTGCTGTGATAGCTGCCACTGCATCAGCAGGGCTGGGGAGACGCTGAGGGATTTTTGCTTATTTATTATTATTTATTTATTTTCCTTTCTGATACAGGCGCATTACAGAAGCTGGTAAGCGGCTGTCGCATGCAGTAAGCGGGGGCCTGCAACAGTGTACATTATGTCAGGTCGATGGCAGCCACCAGCCAGAGATATTAAACTGATCAGTTTGGAAAAGAAAATGCTTTTTGAGCTGATCCCCCCTCTCTGTGAAACCGCCACCTCTTTGACATTTACTGCCCCTGTAAATCTCACCGTTCCCCTGACTTTCAGATAATGGTCCGAGGTTTGGGGCAGCGTAAGTAACGCTTAATGCCCTCAATAAATTACATCTGCTTAACCACTGTTTATTCTGGAGAAAGTGATTATGGTAACTAAAGTGGAGGGTTCTCATGAGGCTTGTTGTGTTGCAGAGATATCACAAGTACATTAGAAGAGGATGAAAACTCCAAGGGTCTGCCTTCTCTAGATTCGCCACATTATATTTTAAGTGCTCTGGGTCAATAACATTGTCAGCGACACAGTTCATGCATGTATCAACTTGTATGTCAATTAACCTGATGTCCCGAAACGAAGTCATACTCCAGTTGAGTATGTTTTGCTTATATATATGTTCTTCATATATACCCGGTCGTATACCCGGTCGTCATCCAAATAGATCACGCCAACAGGTCGTCAACGTCTTACGATCGTGATCGGTTCCGATTGACCAGTCGGAAGTTGATTTGCTCGTAAGTCGGCCCTTTATTTTATATGCAAAAGTTATCATATATATAGTATGCTGTATAATAAAATTCTATCATTTTTAAGTCATATTGTTTGCTGTTTTTATCACCATTTTCTTAGTACATTGCTGCCAGCAGTTTGGGCGGAAACTCATGTCACGGCTGCATATTTGTGATCTCGGAACGGTCGTCATAAGTCATATTTGTCATAAGTCGACAAAAAGCTGTATATTGTATTGTCTCAGTAAATAAATATGTTGGCGTCTGTATTCAAACTGCTTATCCTGACAGGGCTGCAGGTGGGCCTGATTCCACGTCACACGATCGCGATATGGCGACATAGAGACGTTAGTCAGCCTGACTGCATGAGTTTGGATCACAGCAGGTGAATGGGGTATCCAAAGGAAGCTCACGAAACATGGATAGAGCGTGTAAACTCCACACACACAGAGACGGAGGCACGACTGAAGCCCCTGAGCACGGAGGCGTGAGGTTGCGGTGTTACCTCCTGAGCCGCTGTGTGCCGCGCTTGTTTATTCTAGTAATAAGCTACTTCTGTGGTTTTGCAGAAATAATTACGATCGCGGCTCGCGAGGCGTCAGTCCTCGGTGACCCCAGGGCACCCCGCGCTCCTGATTCTGTCGGGTTTTTCTTCAAACGGTCCTAGCGGGGTCAGTCGTGGCAGAGTTGCGGAAGTCAGCAGCGAGGGGCCGGGGGGGGGGGGGGCGTGGACGAACCCACGAGCGACAGCAGGGCTTGTGGAGGCGGAGGCAGCAGGGCTGGGAGGGGGAGGACTCACACAGGTGGCTCATATTAAGGTCTTACGTTTCTAAAGGCACAAAGACAGAAAAAAGTACAAGGGGGTGGGGGTAACGGTGTTCGTTCTCCGAGTGTCTGAAGAAATTAGAGTTAAATGACTATAATTTCAGAAGCACAACAGGAGTGTCTACCTGTCAGTGTCAGAGTTATTTTCTTTTGTGTCCCTCAATGGGATGTTAATGACATGTGAACAATGAAACTTTTATTTATTTTTTTTCTTCAGCTGCCTGAATGGGCTTTTTTTTCTTTAAATGTGTCCTTTTGCTTAGTTGAATACATGCCTCGTGATTTGTCGTAAATACACTTCGCCCAACTGGTTTTCTGACACCGAGGGGTTTAGTGAGATTGAGGTACGAGGTATTAAAAAAAGGGAGATACAAAAGTGTTTTGTCAAACACAAAGTCTTTTAATTATCTTTTGTCTGCTCACCGCTAACTCAGATAGGAGTTGGCTAGTAGTTTCCTTGAACTTCCAGTCCTACTGTAAGTAAGCTACTTCATCTTTTCATGGTACGTATTATGTACGCTGATGGGACAAATAATCTTTATTTCCTCTCCTGTAATCTGTTCTTGAAAGAAGCTCCGTATCCACTGACAAAAAGATACGTGGAAAAAAATGCTGGATGTGTAAAAGTAGACAAACGTGTGCACATTTTACACATCTATCAACAGTATTGTTTGTGAAAGGTCTAACGGGCCTTAAGATCAAGACTCGCCCTGTGGCTTTAAATCGACCTGGTGTGTGTTTATTCTCCCTCTTAAGATAATTCGGAACAGAGAGCATGACTAATATCAGCTCTCTGGATGTCTCCTTTCCGCCGTTCCTGAGGTCATCTAGAAAAGAAAGTTTCCGGTGGTAGTTTGCTGATGATTGATAGAGTTTAGCTGTCGGCTGTTTTTCGGCATCTCCAGACAGGCTTATGAAATCAACGGTTGGATCGACCCGCTTCTCGTTCCTGGCTATCTTCAAAATTAACGGCTGAATTTTCATTTCCTCTTAACTGCATCTTTTCCCTTCTTGTATTTTGAGTGGGATTTTTCAAGGATGACAGTTCTTTATGGTATTCTATACGCCGGCAACATTCAGCACAAGGACGATCTTAATGGTATTTCTCTTTTACCAGAGAAGGATATCTCCCCAAAGAGGCCTTAAGTCCTGCCGCTTGTAGGAGCGTCTGAGAGCATAAGGATATAAGGACATTAGGTCAGATAGATGGTGGTTAATTCTGTCCTAATGTGAGGCGATTACCTAGGGGATTCAGGGCATGATACTAACGTTTTTGTAAAATATTTATAATTAAACCTCCCCGAGGTTTTGTCCTTCCTACCATTATATTCTGTATAATGAAAATTATACAGAAAAAAATGGCTTTTTTTCCAATTAAAGCAGAGCAAGCAAATACATAGGAATAGATGGATAGATAGATAAATAGATAGATAGATTTTGTCTGTCTGTCTATCTATAATTTTTTTAAGCCTCATTCTGAGTGTATTGTTCTCTTCCCCAAACTTTTAACCTTGCACCGCGTAAATAGTGGCAGAGGCAACCCATGAGCCTTGATTGCTTTCCCCTCCTTGGCCCCAATTGATTGAGGGTAGAGAAAAAGAAGCCTTAATTCAAGTTCTGTTTGTTCTCAGTCTTAAACCATCCAGACCCTCCGGGGGGAAACCGAGGGTAAGGAAGCAGTGCAGGGTGGCGATTGTTCCTAATCCTCACAAAATGCTGCAGAAATGAAGTTTGCTGTTTATCGGCTCTGGGTGTTACCCAGGTCGCAGAGCGATGGGAAAGCAGGCCGAGCTGAGGAGTGGAGAAGCTCTGATCTTTGTTTTGTGTCTGGATGCTTAACCTCGCCTCGTGACGGGCCGCCTCGCGGAATGTTGTGGGAACGCTTTTCGGAAAGGCGCCGAGTGCAGGCTCACTCGCTTCCCGACCGGTCACAATGCTCACTATTGACAATATAATTACCGGCTCGGGATAACTTTTAATTGTCTTGGAAATAAAAGGGCATTTGATTAACAGTGTGAAGTAGAGGGCATTATGAGGACGACGTCAGAGGTTGCCTGGATATTTAGCATATGCACATTGCCTTTATAGATCATTTAAGTTTGAATAGGCATGTAACTTAAGAACATAATTACTTAGCAGATCATTTATGAATGTGACGTTAAATGAGAACTTATATTAGTGCCCCATGTGTATTTTTAAAAATGTTCAGCTATCACAATCTATTGAAATGGAATGGAAAAAAATATCACTGTAAAATTTGCTGTACGTAAAAATGAATGTACCACATTTATTTTTTCACGTCTACTTTTTTCCTTCTTGTCGCTTACATTTTTAGCGTAAAACCATCGTTTATTTTATAAATGCGGAATAATCCCCCACGACATATGTTTTTGAAATTCAACCATTTTTTTTTTTAAACCGCTTTTCCAGTACGTGATCGTGGTGCATTTTTAAAGTATGTATTTAAAATTATCTTCAGATCATCTTTCTCGGTCTTGTCTTGCCTATTTTGTTTCTAACGTGATGCGCAAAGTGAATGTGAGTGTTGCATTGTTCAGAAAATTAAGGGTAATTAACTTTGTTTTCTCATCACCGTCTCCACTTGGCAAAACACTCACCGTATAAAGTGGCATCATAATTGATGAGCCGAACTGCCGATTCCTGCATTAATCACAATGTCAATATGGGCTGCATTATAGAGCCGCTTTGCGAGCTGACTGGTGATTGAACTTTAATGGCAATTTATGTGCTTCTTCAGTCCGGCATAATGACAGATAATCATGTCAAACAGAAGTAAGTGGGAATGAGGAATATCTGGGAGAGTCGGCCTCACTGGCTTCCCAATTCTGCAGCATGATTGTTGATTGGTCGTCAGGGTCGGCAATGCCCCGCCTCTATCTCCCACACCCACTTGTTCTGACTGGAGGGCTCTTCAGGGGAGGAGTTTGGCTCGCTAGTGGAGAACAGATCTCCAGGGAGGGTGCTAAAATAAACCAGCCCCCGCCACCCGCTGTCTCCCTGCGGGGGCCGCTTACTGCGGGTGCGAGGCAGCGGGAGACTGGGGGGGGGGGGGGGGGGGGGGGGCGGCCGCCCGGGGGCCCGGGGCCGGGTGTGTTGACCCGGGGTGCCCCGCATGGCGCCGGGGGAGGTGAAAAAAAAACCCCCCCCCCCCCCCCGGGGGGCCCCGGGGGGGGGCCCCTCCCGGGGGGGGGGGGGCCGGGGTTTAGGGGGGGGGGGGGGGGGGGGCTGCGCTGCCTCCCTAGAGCCAGGGGCCTTCTTCTTGAACCGAGTCTGCCCAGCATGACGCAGTGGGAACTTGGCATCTTTGATGTCACCTAGGTGAATGTTCTCATAGATGCATGCGTCTGTTCTTCATAGCAAAATATAAAAATTTTAAGACTGCAAAGAGTGCATCTCTAAGGCTAAGATGAAAGTTTATACCTAGTGGCGATAAATGTGTTTTAGGTTACTGGGGACTGTATTTTTTTTTGTAACTTATTATCGTTGCAAAGTGGTAACTTTTAAACTGAATCTATGAGTGTTGAATCATTGTATTGCTTAAATCATTTTGTGTAGCATGGAGAGGCACAGAATAATATAGACCCCTTTTGAAGGGTTATTAATCTCTTTCGTCTGCTTATTTCATTCTGTTTTTTTGTCTCTTCTTCCTGGATCTGACCCATTTTTTTTCTGTGAATGTCACCCGCGACCCTTTTGAATAAACATAAAAATTCAATAAAAGGGAATAATTGAAAAGGCCCCATTCTAGGTGCTGAAATCTGTAATCGCCAAGGGATAAGGGTCAGCAGATCAACAAAAGAGCTGTTTGTGTAGTACTGTGTGCTGTGGCGTCTGATTGACACGGCAAACAGCTCTGCACTGTTCCAATATCCCATGTTGAGGGGAAACAAAGTGCTTGGATATCATGTAAACGTCAGGAAGTGGCCCCGATCCATTTTTTATTGGAAAGTCTTTCAGGTCAACACTTTAAGGGTGAGTTTTTATAATTGCTGATTGAAAAGTGCCACCATCAGCTGCCTCTCGCCTCCGTTTCCCCTTGCTTCCTGCATTCGTTCACGGCGTGTTGATTTAGACCCCACTTTAGAGGAAATCCAGCTAAGTGTTCCCCTTATCCCGAAAGAAGAATTTAGGATTTAGGATGTTTCCGGCTTTCACTTTCCTGAAGGGAACACGTGAGATTTTTTTTTTCTTTAGATTTACAGGTACAAAATCTTGGTTCTGGGTCTTAGGCCTAGAGGCTGACTTTGAGGAAGTCAGCACTATTTAAACCTGAAGTCCAAGCATAGACTTCAGCCAAGAGGGGAAAAAAATGAAAATGTTTGCTCAACAAATCTGGAAACATTTTGGCGAGCAGAGTCAACTCGACCCTGAAGCGTGCGACCTTGCGCCTCTCTGCTAGTGATCAGTGTAATCATGGACTCTTTCGAAACAATATCTTTTACTTCGCTCTTTCCATAGGTGACTGTTCTGAAAGTCATGTGACCGTTTGTTTGGGGAGGGGGGCGATGGGGCTTATTTGCATCTGAATGCATATGCACATCAGGAGAGGATGGTGTTTGTGCGTGCATGAGTGCATTTTGCAGGATATTAGGATATTTTTAAGCACAGAGACCGGAGAAGCCTTGATTCCGTTGGCCTGCTGTTCATAAAACTGATTCCACTCTGTCAACTCTATTTGGGGTCTCCAAGTTTTCTATATGGGGCAAATAAACAATTATAGTTTTACTTAGTTGCTAATGTGATGTTCTCCAGACAAGTCAGTAATACGATCCAGAGTGAGCCTCTGTTAAAAATGAAAAATTGCATTAAAATAAATAGCATTTGCATTTGGCTGTTATTGGTTCTTATGATTGTTTCGTAAGATTTCTTTCCATGGAGTCCTGCCTGATCTGAACTTTGATGGAGAATTGGAGACGACCTTTAGCCCCGCGTCAGTGTGGGAAGTTCACGCAGACAGCAAGGGATGATGGGATTGGGCCCGTTCTGCTCCGGTAGGTCCCGATGCGAGGTCAGGGCAGCAGTGTCACGGAGCAGCGGAGGCTGGATAATAAAAATGTCAGGAGTAAGTGGGGCTGAATAAAGCCCCCCCACTCCCTGATGACAGAAACATGTTGCTTTTGATGGGTATTGTGTGGCTCTCAAAAGTCTAAGTAGAGGAGGAGGCTACACATTAAACCATCACTACAGGTTTCTGTGTCTGGTTTGAGCTCTGGATAGTAAATTAATTTGATTTAAGCAGACTTGTGCTTCAAAAAAAAAACTCATGTTTGGAGACTACGCCATGGCAGAATGATCCAGAACCGCAAGTCAGAAACATGGCATCAGCGGCCCGGACACGGCACCTGATGTGACTCTCCAGAAGGCTTGGATCTGATAGATCGGGGGGGGATTCCCTGTCGTCTGGAGCTCCACGTTCCTGAGAAATTCCCCCCGCCACGGTAAACATATCATTACACCACATTACTTAGTTGCTCCGGGAGACATCTCCGCGTCTGCAGCCTCTTTAACAGTTTAATAACCCTTATCTTCCAACTAGGTACCTTAAATCAGTGTTTGGTGAAGCCTTTCAGGTTAAGCTGTTGGATTAAGAACACTACAGACCATGCCTGCCCCCCCGTATGTGCATAACCCCCCTGCCCCCCACCCACTACCACCCCTTTAGTGTCCTACAGATCGCAAGTTGAATGTGGGAGTCCACAAGATGTACTTTGTTATAAAGCCAGCTGAGCCATAATTTGTCATAACTATGCTTGTGCTCAAGGAACACTGGGGGGGGGGTCTGGCGAGGCTGGGGGGGGGAGTAGAGAGGCGTTCTGGTGCTTTGTTATTTTGTAGCATAGCTATCCTAATGTCAGCCGAATGTCAGTTTGGATTATCCTTGTCGTGTTTAGCGAACCCGTAGGGATCGGCAAGACCAAACTCATCGTTCAAGATGAGCCCGTCGCAGTACGCCATCGGAAAAATTAGCCGTCTTCCACTCCCCCTTGGGCTCGCAACAGATGGCACTGCGCCTTCACTCGGAGACAGACTGTCTGTAAGAGGCGCCTGCAGTGGATACCTCAGGTGATTCAAAATAGGTTTCTTTGGCAGGAGCCCGGCTGCGATTATGAACGAGTGAAATGTAAACCAGGGAAGGCCCGATGTCTGAATTCACTGCGCATGATGCAGGCTCGTCAGGAGTTCGGCCTGAAGAGGCCGGCATCTTCCAGCGGGCATTTTTGATTTTCCCGGTTCAGCCGTTAAGAGCTGTCTGACCCCGGGGCTGTTGTCTCGCCTCAATCGGGAGCTGGAAATATGAGCTGACAGAAGGCCTGCTCTCTGAAAAGATTTCATATTGCTTCAAAAAAAGGGAAACGCTCAGGCGGGTGTAATATAAGAACTTGCCTAGAGAGTCTTCAGCTTACTCTACAAATCGCAGGCTTTTTATATGAAAATGGTTACTGAGCATATATACGCCATGATGCTGCCTATTAAAGGATTTGGGGTCACGTGGTTGGAACATTACTAGACGGCGAGGAAGAGGGCCCATAATTCATACAGAGGGGCCAACCTAATCATTAGCCAATGACGTGTTTTGGATCGCTGAGTGACAGGGGAGGAGCACTCTGGAGGCCAATCAGCTTTCAGCTAGGCCTAATGCCTCTGTGACCCCGACCTTGTATATGCGACTTTGGCGCACGTCGGAGAAACATAATGGTGCTCATTTGTTACAAAGAAGTTACATAAGATATCAGATCACTTCTGGGTGAAGCTTTTGAGCGGATGGCGACGGGTTAACTGGTTCCTCTGTACCGGCGCATATATAAATGGCGGTCAGCGTTCTTTGGGAGTATTTCAAGGAGAATGGATATTATTGAATAGATAGGATGTTCTGCTTACAGAGAATACCACTGGATCTATAGGTCTATTCTTCTTCTCTAGTGTATTATGTATGTAAAGAATTTTACGTGTTTGTGATGTTTGCTCATATTCCATGTGTTATATATTTTTATGGAAAATATTAATAGGAAAGATGTTTTTAAGTGGAATGTTCAAGAATGGGACTGTTGCTGAATAAGTACATGGATACTTTGTATTTATTTATTTGACGTATATCCAGATGTCCATCCTCTAACTTGGACAGGGTCACCTAGAACCTCTCAGGAATCATGAGGTTTATGGCAAAGGGAAATGCTGGATGGGATGTCAGGCAATTGCAGGGCACATACACACACACACACACACACACACACACACACACACACACACGCACGCACGCAGTGGAAAGCAGAGGTGGGCCAACCCAATGGGGTGTCATTGTAGCTTATTTCCCTTCTGATGGATGCATTTGTCCCATAGAGATGTTGTCTCATCTTTATCCTTCTGGATGAACTCAATAAAATGGCCTGGATTATGTTGTGACGGTTGTTTGATGAGACAGAGATGGTTGGCTGCAGGTACTGAGGCTTGGCGATTTTTCCGCAGCACCTATCGAGACTTGGCTGGTATCCTAGCAACGGGGCCACCGCCACTCTGTCCGCCCGGAGTTTCACCTTCATGCACCCGCAAAGCAGGAAGCATGAGGCGATCGTTTCAATTACAGAGCTCCCCCTTCTGTCGTCGTGCGGGAGAATCCTACGGCAGCATCGATCAGTTCTTTCTGAGAATCACGTAGGCATAATTGTGTGAGCCGTTTACAACAGAGACATTTGATTTGAATTCTTTGTTTAGAAAGAGAATAGTTATTTTTTTCACCAATGGTTCATCAATAATGAATTTTAATATCGTTCCTTAGGTTGTAATGCTGTAGTAGAATCAGCTACTTAGATTCACAATATTTTCCTCTCCTGATGACATTGTGAGGAAAGAAACTCCACAATTCTGAGAGTGAGCATCTGTTTCGAAGTATTAATTTAGACTTTAATTGGCTTTAAAACGGTCAGCTGTGGTGTTGCGCTGTGGTGAACATGCCTTTATTTTTCCTTCCAACACCCCCGGGCACATATTCAATGCTTACCACGTGTGGAGTACCTACCCTCACTGAATACTCCTGAACAGGCTCTGCTTTGAGGTAGCCGAAAGCGTGTTTGTTTAACCAGAGCGGATTCTGTCACGGAGAGGCCTGCACTATACTTACGCGCATGACAAAAGCCAAGAGCCCGCTCAGACGACCTTATATGTCCAGACGCTTTCAGTAATAGATTGTAGCCAGGCGGATGGACGTACATGATGGGAAATACAATTTTCTTGGTTCAAGAACATGGTTGCTACGTTATAAGAAGTTAAACATCCTGAATTTTAATTAGTTACTAATCCTTAACTGGATGAACAGTGAAGGTTAAGCATGTGGTCTGAGTAAGATCTTTTATTTTGTTATAAAAATTATTTTTAAAGTATGCTATTACTGTAACAATTATTTTTAAAGTATGTTACTACTGTAACAATGAACGAGAACGACAGCTAAGTTTTGCTGTCGACTTCGCCGTGTCGCGCGATTCCGTCTGGCATCTTCTGAGCCACTGACACTGAGCCGTGTTCCTTCCATTTTTCCATGCTGTTAATTACGGCAGCAGTACATCACAAAGTGCAGACCAGGAACTGAGGCCTTGGAGATGTAAACAGATGTCTGCGCTTCAGGATCAGTGAGGGTATTTTCTCTGGAGCTCCAACAGCCGCTATGAAGGGGTTATGTCATGGGGTAACTTTGTATGTGTTTCAAAACGGTAAACAAAGTATCCGTGAAAGCAGATCTGATGAAGGACATTATGGTAAAGCCCTATCCCACCCCGAATTCGGTGTCGCCACCGCCAAAATCTCCTTGAATGAGCTGACTGACCTCAGAAGATGCTATCAATGACGGGCAAACGGAAAACATGCTCTGGAAGTAAACAAGAGCAGATGTCTGGCTGCAGGAGCGAGACGGTACCCCCCCCCCCACAGATTTGCGTTGCTATTGTTTCTATCTGAATTATCATAATATGGAAGGAAAAGTCATAATCCCACCTGCTGGTTACTGCTGTCCACACCAACGCCCCCCCCCTCCTTGTGGGGAGACAGTGATAGAGTTTTCCACCCATCGCCATGAGACATGGATAATCGATGCAAGGTAGGGTACAGGGGTGGGGCTACTGGTCCTAGGTGAAAGCTGATTGGCCCTTGGAGAATCCCCTACCCCATCACTTACCGATTCAAAACATATCATTGGTTAATAATTTTGGCTTCTCTGTATGAATTATGCCTGTCTCCATAAAAAAATTCTAGAATTGCCCCTGACGCAAAGCACTAAGATGGTATCAATCTTCCTATAGCTGTCACGCCCTCGCTTTTGGGTTGCAGTGAGGAATAATGGCTGTTAGCTACCCAAACATCACTGTTTACTCTGAGGGTATGCAAAAGAGAGAGACTTGCATTGAGTGTGGTGGTGTTGATTTCACTTAGAAGTAGCGGGTTTAGGATGATAGGACGATAATCATCGGCTTCAGAAGTGTACCATATTATTTTTTGATTACAGTATCCCATCTCCCCCTTGCAAATATAACGTCTGTTTATTTCCATATGGTTTCTGTGCAAATCTCGCTTCCTGGCTGTAAATCTCAGCTTTGGAATTACGGCTGCGTCATGGCGATGTCAGATAAAATGGCCGATTGACGAAAAAGTCTACCGGCGTATGATAATTTTTTTTAAGAGGGTGAGATGGCATTTGAAGACCCGGGAAATGAGCTTTTGATGACGTAGGCCCAACCACCACAGAACGGAGTAAATCTGCAGTGTGTTGTACAATACCAGAGGGTGTTCACCCCGAAATTCCTCCTTCAAAATAATTTGCCTGAGTACCTTTGACAGACTGTGTTTAGTCTGTTCCTTCTGTCTTTGCAGATGTATTATTGTATATTTCTGCAAATGTCGTATCGTATAACACCAAACCTTGTAAAAATGATCGGGTTGGTTGTTTAAGCACGAATCATGAATTCAGCCATTAGCAGCATTACCCATTAGCTGCAGTCAGTCCAAATGAAATCAGACGTCACGTGGATGTAGGGTTTGGCAAAGGTGCCGCTCTGGATTGGCCCATTTAACCAGCCAATGAAAATATTCTTTCAGCTTGTGCGGGGTGAAGTGCTTGGTAAATGGGCAGTGGGCGGGATCTTTCAGAATGGTCTTAAGTCTCCCGTTCTCGGCGTAGCTGAGAGAAAGAAAGAACGTCCCATTGAGAAATATCCCCAAAAACAAGGCTAACCTGAAGTCCTCCTCTTTCTTTGCTATCCCTCTGCTCCGCATGCTGATTCTGGGAATTCCGTGACAAGCTCTTAGGGAAGAATGCCCCCCCCCCCCCACTTGGATGCTGTTTGGCTGCACAAATTGCAGTCTGTATGAAAAGCGTGCAGTCTTTGCCTTGTTCTCACAATCAGAAGAATTTTTTTCTTTTGTCCATTTCATTCCTTTTTCTAAGGGCTTAAAATGAAATCTTTGTTTCTGCTCCGAAAGCCTCAGTGTAGGCTTATACTGTTGATCCTCTCAGTTGATGCAATGTAATCCGCTTTGGCGATGTGAATTTTTAAACAATAATTGGTGTATGCCTTTAACCCTTCTTTGCCAAATGTGAACAGACTAAACATAATCTCTCTCATTTGATGGCGAAACAAGTCTTGTGTTTTTTCTAGGATAATCACGAGTCGTTCCGTCCAATTAACTGGGAAAGCCGCCTCGTTAAAGTCCAACTACTAGTGTTCAGGTGGGTGGGAGGCTCTGATTAGTGTTCTCTACAGGTGGGGGTCTGCAGATCATTTCTCGCTCCCACCCTGTTTTTAAGCGAGACAGTGTGGGCTGCCGGCAAAGCTTAATTGTATTGCTTCACAAAAGCAGGAAGGCATACATGCTTCTTGTTGTGACTTTGTCCCAAACTCACAGACTACTTGCCTTGATCAAGATAAATGATTCTTCGAAACATTGTTGTAGCTGTGCGTGTTGTTCGTTAATGTCACTAGGCTTCTGACTTGTCCGAGAACATAGAGGAATGTGTGCGTCAACACCTGGAAATTGGTGATATTCATTACTCATTACTTATTGGTAATATTCATTAATCTTTACTTAATGGTGATATTCATGACTCTGTCAATGAGCTCAGATGCTGGATTCATTATGAGAAATAAACACATTAGAATTTGAATCTCCAGCTTTGTTAGAAATGCAGGCTCAAATATTTAGGAAACCGACCTGCTATTTAACCGCCATTAACCTGGCAGAGGCCCTAGACTGTAATATGCATGACGATAATATTTAACATGATTATGTCTTGTGTATGTACTCATAAGGTATACTTTATTGATCCTAGGGGAAATGTCAGGCGCATATAGCAGTGTGGCACGTAAAGTGCAGAGACGCAAAAACAAAAAACAAGGTGCATTTGTTTGTAGGCGGTGCACCTTGTACCCCAGGTTAGCTACAAATAAAACGTACCGTGTGAAACACCAACCGGTACTGTAACTTTCCACGTCACCTTTTCCAAATGCACGTTGCTTGTCTTCTCAACAACAGGATACGTTCGCAAACGTACGTGATGGTGACGGTACCACCACTTCCCTCTGAGATACCTCTCGTGTTTCCTTGGTGAAAGAGACTCTTTCACAGGCTGAGTATGGACATTGTGATGGGGGGGGCATGGGGACCAAACTCTGTGTGGAACAGTCCACACTAAATCAGCGTGGTTACTGAAGAAACAGAATTGTACCCCCGAAGAATGTCAAGACGAGCGAGGGCAGTATGGGGGATTTCTCGCAATCGCATCAGTGGGAGACGGGGGAAAAACGTGCGCGAGATGAATGCCAAATGAAATTATTATGTGACGCCGACCTGCCAGAACTGCATGGTTAAGAGACTTTTTAGCCGAGTATGAATTATACCAAACTCCACGATTGGTATGTACATATTGAAAACATCGAACTGAGGCTCCAGCAATAAATCATCGCAGGATTTACAGAACGTTCTTACCGTAGATACACATATTGGATCGGAATAGTACTTTTTTTCCATCTGCTTTTTTTCATCGTTTTTTTTTTTTCCTATAACAAATATGCTAAAAGTGATAGCTAAAAGCATAGAGCGGGGAAGGTGTTTAAATCCACCCTCCCCACACCACTTTCCCCTGAAATGGAAACTTGCCACTGAAAGACATTTGTCAAATGTTGCATGTCAAATGAAGGCTTGCAGTGAGGGGGCGGGGAGGGAGGGGGGCATGGGTTGAGGCGAGCTTCAGGCCACAGGAATGAGAGGTCAACACTAATGGCTTAACACAGCACCTGGACCACTGGATAGCTGTCATTTCAAGCCACATCTACAATTACCCCCTCTCCACTGCAGGCTGCTTTCGCAGCTCTATGTGTGGGGGGGGGGGGGGGGGGGGGGGGGGGGGGGGGGGGGGGGGGGGGGGGGGGGGGGGGGGGG
>JAODKC010000053.1:903329-920053 GCA_026777985.1 Mormyrops attenuatus | reverse complement strand
AAAATAATCCAAGCCCCCCCCCCCCCCCCGACTCTGGGCAATTTTGAGACTCTTGAAGGCTTATCTTAGGTCTGCAAGAGGAAACAGGAGTATCTATAAAAAAAATCGGCACCGACACGGGGAAACCTCCGCATACCGAGATGAAGGCGGGCTTCAAACACCCATCCTCGAAGGCCCACTGAGGCACCATGCTGCCCCCTACATTCGTACAGTAGGAGAAGACCATCTCCACTTTTCAATAAGCTGTGCTGTCAGGCAGCTGAAGTATGGATGTCTGACCTGTGAGGTCAGCGGGGACGGTAGAACACTCAGGAGCACCAGGGTTTGACTTTATTAGGGTAGATTTCAGCCTGGCGTCTTCGGCCGGGTGAAGGGAAGCAAGCCGACATGCAGATGAGGGACAAGGGGCGAGCCGACTCTGGGTAAGGCAGCCTTAGGTGCTGTGTATCTGGTTGCAGCAGTGAGAGGGTGGCACTTAGCACTTAGCACATAGCAAGGAGGGCCCAGAGACATCCGTCAGCTCACCAGCAGGATATTACACTATTCGACGCTGTGCTTTTAATAGACTAATTAAAATAGATATGAATTTCCATCAGCTGGGTATATACTCGTGGGAACCTGTCCCAGAGTGGGTGGCGCATTCTGAACTGCGTCGTTTAGCGATAGCATGTTTGCTAATCACTTAGCCTTGTCAGTGAAAGGTCTGCGGTAGTATCAGCGTCATGCTGTCTTCAGCGTGACCCTATGAACGACACACTTCAAGCAATAAACACTTTTAAAATTGTTTAATAATTTACACTTATATTTAACGTATCTAGCACTTTAGTACAAAGCAACGTACATGTGAGACAAGTAGCATGCTACAAACATACTGTTTGTATGTTTGGCTGTTGAGGTGACGACTAGGCATAAGTGCAGTAGGCCGAGCTTCTAGTGAAGGCCCAGGTACAGGTGTGAACAGCAGGAGCTACACAACAACTACTATCAAAGTAAGAACATAGTAAGACTCATAATATCATAACGGCTTTCACTAACTTAAACTAACTAAATCTTTATGGTTCTTGTATTCCTTGGGGCATCTTACAATACAAATTATATATAATATGACTTCTTCCATGACTTCTTGCTATATGAAGAAAACGTTCTGGTCATTTTCTTGGGGCTGCAGGTGCTTCCGAGTCAACGAGCACCAGTAGTTTGGTCCAGAGGTCAGTAGTTATCCTGAGTGTATGCAGTGATCAATGCCCATGGATACTCACGGGAACAGGTGCTGCTGGTGGGGGGGGGGTCTGCGGGGGTGACTTCAGCCCCCAGAGATCCCGCAGCCACAGAAGGCTGTAAGCACACAGCACACACGTACATATCTGCTTGCTAATCAAGTCCAAGTTCATGGGCGAGTTATCTGGTGCAAACTAGGGGCAGCACAATTATTAGTGAATGCTTGTGTGCCTGTGATTATCATCATACATAATTAATTAAGTTGCTATTAATTATGTGTAGATTTATAAAGCCTACAGAAATGTCACGGAGAGGGCTTCTTTGAAAGATTGTGCTCCACTCCCCATGTGTCTTACATCCGAATGAACAGCACAAAGGCGGGCTGTGACTGCGGCATGGTTCAGAGGAAGGGGGCACCGGGACACATTCTGGCAGGGGCTAATTCCTTCTGCGTGCCTTCATCAGAATTACCCCTCACGGGTTTGAGGCGAGCCCCCCCCCCCCACCACCACCCAAACACCTGGGTTAAATCCGGAAGGGGGGCTGGGGATTCTAACCAAACAGCTCATGTGTGGCCCTGTCTCTCTGTCCTCACAAAACCAACACCCCCCCCCACCACCACCACAGCTGGTTTTCACGCCGAAATGGGAACACCCATACGGAAACGGAGGCGCGGGGCCGAGACCTGTCCCTTTCTTATCCTTTCATCTCACTCAAATTGTAGATTGCGACATGAGCCGATAATTAGCAGCTTGTAATCGTCAAAGCACGTGAAGGGCAGAAACGGGAGAGATCGTTGTGAATTCTATGCCTGTAACCACCCCCCTCACCAGGCCCCTTCACCGGCACCACACCCCCCGCCCCCCGGGTGGGTAACCTGCACCACATTTCTAATGAAACCCTCTAATTTTGCCCCGCACGTGTTCGGTTCCGCGGTGCGATGTTAGCGCTGGGGCGGCCTGTGTGATGTCACAGGATGGAATGCGTGTTTTATTATCGGGGTGTAATTTTGCCCCGTGTGTTTTCCGTTCTGCGGCATGATGTTGCGGCCTGTGTGATGTCACAGGATGGAATGCGTGTTTTAATACTGGGGTGTAAATCAGGGCCGTGAGGCGATGCTCCTGGCTCATACCTCTGTTCTCCTTTCCAGCTACACTATTGCAATTAAGTGACTCATCCGCACTGCCCTGTCAGCGCCGTCGGCCGAGAGGAGAACAATGGGCACAGTGTTCGACATGAAGATGCCCGCAGACGAAAATAAACACCATATCGAGACCACCAAGGCAATACTCACTCCCTCTTTTGAAAGAACAAAAACAAAAAGCACGCACTCTGTGCGAATTCATCAAATATGTTACTATTTGCTTCGTTTTTTGATCTCGTGAGGTGACTTACCTAGAGGAGCTCATCGGCAATGTTGTGACTTAGTTTCTTGAGTTTTTTTTTATTTTTCTTTTGGCGTTTTTTTTATCGAAAATTATGGTAGTTCTGTCATGTGTTACCCCCCTGACCTGCAATCCCAGACATAACTAAACGTGCTGTCACTCTGGACGGTCAAAGAAACTATTAATAATGCAGAACTGTCCTACCGTCGAGGGGAAAGAAAAAAATTACCTCACCGAGATCGATAAAAACTGCTGAAATGTCTCTCTTGCTACCTGAGGGGTAGCTGCCGGAGGTTCGGAGCCAGTCAGCAAAGCAGTGGTTTATGGGAGGCTTTCATCTGTTATATACATCTATTATGTTATATGTCAGGCATAACTACAAAGCATTCTCTTCTGCGTCCAATTATAACCGTGGATATTAAAGCTGCCCAAATTGTAGCACCCCATCCGTGTGACAGACTTACGACTTGTGTGGTTAAGACGCGGAGGTGGAGAGTCAGATTTAAGGAGCAGTCAAAGCATCGTTCGAGTTCGTCCTAAGTTCTTATCTCCGTTTTCACTCTCTTTTAAAAGACGTCTGTCTATTTCGGAGCAATTTTTAATGGCGGACGAAGAGCGATTCCTGTGTTTCTAGCTACAAAGGCGGCTTTTGGAAATAAGCCTCCGCCATTAGTGGTCCCATATGTGATTTACGTTGAAAATTCTTCGGAATAATTGTTCCGGTGACTGAAGGATCTGTCGTTGATGTCTACAGTGGGATTTGTCCCCGACCACAGAATATCGGATTATTGTATTTCCTTGCCCTCAAAAGCGCAATAATGCACTTGTCAAATACAAACCGGGAAAATTCACAAAAAAAACGCAGACGGAAAAGAGCACTTGCTCCGGAAAGTGACGCAGACGAATCCAAGATGGTTCTCATTAATCCGACGTGATGCAATGCGCAGATGTTTCACTGCCGTCAATCTGCGATCGTACATCCTACGGAGAGGAACCAAAGTTTTTGGGTCAGTGATTTAATGGAGTCCCATGAAGGACCAGGCTCAATTAACAGAAAAATAAAACGGAATTACTAAGGTCACACACTGTCGCATACTTGTGATGTGAGGATGAAAGGTGGGAAATGACAGTAAACACTACATTTACAGTTTGGTCACATTGCAAAGCTCTGGTCCAGAGACATGAACTCATAAGAACGATAATACTTTTTCTTGGGTGCTGTATCGTTTTTGATCAAATCTGAATTACCTTTACTTTTTGGGTATTCTGTTGTCCTCACTTACCGGTTAATACTAGTTGCATGAAAGTGTCTTGGTCTTGATGGCAGACCTTGCAGCACCCTGTCTGCCAGAACGGATTCCCAGGAAAGTCGGCGATGTGAACATCTGTAATCGTGGGGCACATTTTGGCCAGCAAATGCCCCCCGGTGGCTCGTCAGTAGCGTGAGTTGGGGTCACGGAGTGACACGTCACCCTGGTTATCTTACCTCCTTGGGGAAGAACCCTTTTTGAATGTTAGAAAAATATTAAGACGTTAGCAGGCATGAAATTCTCGCATTGAATGCAGAGTGTCGCGCTGCATTTGAGCCTTTCTACAGATAGCTTGTGCCGTCCTGGGGGTGCGAGGGGCTGAATCGTAGAGGGGCTGAATTGGCTGGGGTATGTACGGCGCCACTGATTGTATCACCTTCCTTTCAAAGCCTACTTCAGATGCTGCACAGGGCTGTTCTATTACTTCTCTGTAAATTGAGCCTGTTTGTAATTTTATTTTTTCCCCCATGAAGGATTATATCTATAAGCTGCTCAGCGTCACAGTAAAATAACTACATTTCACGTCGGACGCGGTTTGTTGTAGGAAGAATACAGAGAGGAAGACATTTAATAGACGTTGATATTTAATCACATCGGATTTTAGGCTCTTTGTACTGTTTGTGTGCATATGTGTCTCTGCAATCTTGCCCGCCACTGGCACGCATTTATTAATCAACAGTGAACAATGCAGCTCAGAAACAGGTGTTGTGTACAGTCATCAAAAAAAAAGTAGAAAAAGTGATCAGCATTTCTGTTAGAAGGCAAATGGAGTCCCTCTGTTTTAACGCACTGACTGTCTGCATTCATACCAAGCCTGACGCCAACCTAAAAACACATGACTTATAAAAACATAGTCACAGACATTTTTTTAATGATTGCATAATAATATAGTAACATGGTGTCTAGTTGAAAAATATAACGCTGCATGAACTCATGGGCTTAAATGATATCTGCTGGGCATGTTTTGCTTTGGGCGGTTGGTGGATATATACTGGTAAACACCACCAACTTAATATAATAATGCTGAATTATTACTTGACTATGTTGCCGGCAGCGGTGGTTAGCTTCCAGGTAGGCACTCGGGCACCCCACGTTCCTGATTTAAAATGACCTTTCAAGTCCAGTCCCGGTCATGAATAATTCACCAGAGGCCTAAGGTCACCGGCGTCAGTTGTGTGAAAAAGGTTGAGTAGTGTTTGCCTCTACTGAACGCTTCTTTTGGGCAACAAGCCGCTGCTTGGAAAGCCATTCCGTCATCATAGCATCCAGCGTCTGTCGCACGCTTTGAGGGATGCTGTGTTTCCAAATGTTTTGTCCTCACTTATTCAGCAAAGGAACAAGTTGTGCAGCACTGTTTATCATCTTTAGAGTAATGGCTGCACATAGATTACAGATGACAGAAGGTAGTAAAGGTGAAAGTTAACGGTAAGTTCGAGCCTTTCACTACTGTTATTTGAAGCTTTTCTTAACATCTGTGAGATCTGGAAAAATCTAATTCTGTCGAGCTCTGCTATAATCTGATTGGATATTCTTGGTCGTCAACTTCTGACTTTGTAGGATGTAGCGTCTCTACAAGCCTTTGAAGAAATTTCTTTCCCCCGCATCCATGTAGTGCGATCAGAACAAGTTTCTAACCAGTAAAGAGAGGAAAGTTTGTCGACAGGAAACTCTAGGGGCTTGTAATTAAGCCTTTGGTTCCTGTCAAAGGAGGGAAGAAAGCAGGCTTTTGGAATCGGGATTTTAGCTCTGCCGGGCCATGCAATCAGCGATTGGGATTTTTTTGTGCATCCGTCTGAAAGTGAGGTATGTTTTAATGCAGGAATCTGATCAGCTGTAATGGCACCAAGAAGCACTGGCTTGTCAACCTGCCACCGGTACAATGACGCCGCGGGGCCTGGCCTAGCTGGGTACAGGTGGCACTTTCACACCACTGCTGAGCGCAGTTGCCGCGTTGGAACGTGCTCCCCCTGCTTTCATCTCTGCAAGACTCTGCTCGCACCCCCACCCCCACCAGGCAGGACTCAGGGCTGAAAGGACTCACTGGCTGTTCTGGAGATTTGTTCGAGCCGTCGGACGGGCCCACCATCCGGCTGCGCTTGTACTTGCTGCCCTCCGCCACCCGTTGTCCCGCGCCACCAAGGTTCAGAAATGTAATCTGATAATAATCTCAAATAATCTAGGATTAACTAAGACAGACTCCCTAAAATACCTGAATAGCTAACCCGGGGATTTGAAACGCTACTGGATTATCGAAGTCGCTTAAGATGCATGGAATAGCAGGATGGTTCATGATTCGTGCCATGATTGGCACTGAAGTAATCACATGACCCTTTATGACAAATTCTCAGAACTTTGTTATTCTAATGAGAAAAACATTTCTGGGGCATAAATATTTCTCCACTAAATAAAGGACCACAGATAACAAATGAGTTAGATATTTACATCACAATATAAACTTTTATTGAAAGAAAAAAAATTGTGACTATAAATGCTCAGCATGACTTCATCTTCTTCAAACCAATGAGTGGTTTGGATTTCAGTGATCGTGTTCTTAAGAGCGACACTGATGTAATTTAACGTTTTTTTTTTTTGGTCTGTGGCTGATGGTTATCGCGATTTGTGGCTACAATAGGGAAATAAATATTCTATGAATCACAGTCTGATATATTATTAAAGGTTTTTTGCTTGTTACTGCACTTTTCCCTCTATATTTATGTTCTTTAAAATACAAATTCTATGCACGTTTAATTGCAAGCGTTACATTTGCAAAAGCAGACTCAGGAGCTTAAAAAAAAGAACATGATTTATTCCCAATATGGAGTAGAGTTTTAGTAACAGATAAGTCTTCAAACAAGTGGTCTCCATAACACTGTTATTTACAAAGCTAATCATATAAAATCGTGCTTTAAAATAAAGTTCTCAAAGCAAGGTCATTATTTTTATTGGGTTCATAGTACCGGTAATCGTAAAAAGCTTGCTTGCATTTGTACGTAGTGTGGCATTCAGTGAGAAGCTGAGTAGTAAAAGTAGGCTAATAACTAAGGTCAGGAATTGTCTCCTGTAATGAAATGTGGACGGTCATGCGGTATGTAGCTGCTTGCACAATCCTTTAACCAGAAGCCATACTCGCCTTCCCTCTAGGCCCCGGAATTAACTACAGTTATTATGCATTTTTGACAATTCATTGAGGCCACCGTGAATCTCATTCAGCAATAATGAAGATCTGGCCATTTCTAGAGCTTTGCAAAAATTAGTTTTATCTAAATTGCCCATCTGTTTCTTATTTTAAAATACATATAATTAGTTCAAATTATGGGGATAAAGTTAGAAATTTCAGATTAACAGTAAATTTTAGTTGCTATAATTTCTGGTTTTTCATAAAATTTCATTCTGTTGGAAAGCAGACTGGGGTAAATATTCATTTGTGCTTTTTATGGAGATTAATTGATTTTCTGTCTCAAGTTCTCTGCTTCACGGTGTAATGAGTGACGGCACGGACATTAAAAGCTGTGTTCATACTTTGCATCGCTGCCGGCCGTTAACAGATGTAGGTCTGCCCTGTTGCGGAGAAGGTCCTGGAAGGCTAGGCTCCACCCCCCACACACACACAAACTCCGCTGAGTGCAGCGGCGCCATGGGGTGCGATATGCCTCAATCATCGCCGCCTTAATGTGCTCACCCAGAGCACTCATTACACTCTCCTTCAGTCAGTTCCCTAGTTAGTTCTGGTCTGCTCCAATTCCTCGCCCCCCCCGCAAGGCATCCGAGTCAGTGCTTCTCTGAACACACCCCTACCCCCCCCTACTGGATCAGCCTATTTGCTGGATCGCCCTTGGGCCTGTCGTTTTGCTCCAGGTTGCCACCAGGGCGGCGCTCTGCTTTTCTGCCTCATACAGACATTCCACTGCATCATCCATCTCCTTGTCAATCAACCCTGTTCTTGGGTCACGGCCACCACAGAATTCTGGAAAGGGTTTTCTCACATACCTGCCGTGGGCTTTTGGCTTAACGGCCCAGCTGCGTGAATCGTCACGGCAGGCCCGGCCTTGCCGTCCACCCCAACCGAGCATGACACCTTCTCTTCCTCCTTTGATCTCTCTGACCTCCGAATCGTTTCCACAGGATGATTGATAGAAATTGCGGTTCAGGATGTGAAAGGTCAAGCCCAAACCTTTACTTGTAATTCCCCCAGCTAGGAATAAAATCAACTTAAAAACTTTATAGAATGCTGTTGTGCTTTTCAGCAGTCTTATTAAATTCATTTTAAGAAAAACTTCAGCTGTTTAGTTAGCTGGAGTATTGCAGTAGCTAGAGTAAAGCTGCTAAAATTTACAGAGTGCTAAAAAATGTTTACTTTTTTCGATATTCTTATTTGATTCAATACATATAAGAAAAAACTGCAATTATTTAGCTGGCTGGGAGTACTGCAGTAGCTGGAGTATAGCTGTTAAAATTCATAGAATACTAAAAAGATATTTTTTCTTTTCTGTAGTATTTAATTCAATTTAAAAATGCAAAAAAAAACTGCACTTATTTAGCTAGCTGGGGTACTCATAAATTTGGATATAGGTAGTTTGAATGTCATTTGAATGGTGTGTGAGGATTGGGTTTGCTAACAAGCATTCGTTAGCTTCCCTCATCGCCATTCGCAGTGCAGCTCAAAGCTTCGTTCACTGTGGCTCTAATTAAAAACGGATATAAACACCAGGAACTCCTGGCTGCAGTGGAACTGGGATTGTTTTTTACGGCAAATTGTTTACATCCAAAATGGAAACTAATCCTGTCTTCAGAGCACTGGGCAGCCGCTTAATGGTCACATAATGTTTGCCTTCGTTATTTGATCAGTCATGTTCTCTTTTTTCACTTTCTCTTAGAATTGTAGGTGAGGTTGTTAAACAGAAAGAACTATTAGTTTTTGAGCGGAAAGTAAAATACACTGGATTTATAGTGAAAACTCCATTACAAACATTTTATTACGAATGCATAAAATATAGCAACATAATGTCAAGGTTCTAAGTAAAAATAAAACACTCTATGAACTCTCTGCCATGGTCTGACTGAAAAACTTAAACATTTATCAAGAAATTATCCAACCTATGACTTAAATAATGTAACATTTATTATTTATAGGGCTTTTTAGAACGTCATTCATCAGCGAAGAATGCTGTGAAAACCGCTACTGTGTACATCCAGCTTGGCCGAAGGCCAACAAACTTTTGTACTGCAACACTGTATGCTTTCATGATATTAGCTTCCAGTTCAGCGGGTCTAGAGAAGTATGAGCTCCTGTTTCAAATTTTAATTTTCCTTTCTTCCTGTGCACTTTTCACCGCCCCATTAACTAAGCCATCATTTTTTTTTGAAGGATAGTGTTTGGCCGTTTTTATTCGGAGATGGAAAGGAGAGGAATGACGACGCAAAAGCACAAGTTAAACACAACTAAAGCAAAACCAGCCATGTTTGTGTTTTGTTGTTTATTTTTCTCCGTATGATCTTCGGTATCGACACAATGAGGAGTAGGCGGGGCGGGGGGTGGATGATTTAGTGGAGTGGCAAGTACCCCCTCCCAGCATGTTACCTCCAGAGGAAAAACCCCCAGGAACATGGACAATTTAATAAGAAAGCCGACAGGCCTGGGTGATATGGACCATCACAGTTAGCAAATCAGTGTTTGAGATGAGACAGTAATGCCCTGTCACCATGCCTGTTTTACACAGACATCCATTGGGAGACACTCCTGACATCGAGCCTTCATCCACAGAGACCTCTATTCTGTGGGAGATGCAATTTATTTTGTGAAAGCTTCCCAAGGAAGCTGGTGTTTTAAAAAAAATAAAAAATCAGGAATAAATGTTTTGCCATCTTTGCTTCGACACTTAAACTGAATGGTGGTATTGTAGTGTTACACAAACACACACACACACACACACACACAAAAACAATCTGGTCAGCCTGTCTTTGAATAGAATGGACAGATGGCGCGAGACAGCTGGACGGTTCACAAGTGTACGTGACTCGTGTCTTAGCAATCGTGAAAGAAAACATTCACGAGCTTTAAACTATTTGAACAAGAATATTTAAGTTTGCCTCCGAGCCGCCAGAAGGAATTCGAAGTTGGCAAACATTGAGGAGGGGAGATTTTAAACATCTTGAAGAGATTTCGGCAGAAGGGAGACATTGCTGTCCTCCCCGTATATTCACTCCTTTGTTTCACCCGCTGCATATGTGACACTTTCAATATGCCTTCGGAAATGCTTGCGCGGCCTGCGCTGAAAATGTCGTAACCTAGCGCTGAGTCTATGTTAAGCCATTGTAATAACAAAGCTATTTTCGGAGGTTAAATGATGGTTTGGAAACGCTATGTTTCTGTCCCCCCTAATGATTTTGTTCTGCCGTTTCCAGCATTTGTTTGGGCCGAGTTCTTTGTTTATAAAGTTATTTTGACTTAGCGCTCTTTCGACCGACGCACTTTGTAAAAATACATACGGCAGTTCCGGGTTTCTTCGAAAAACCGGACCTCAGTTGGCTGGTGAAGATGCATTTTGGGCCAGTTTAATCCCAGACAGTTTTATTTGGCAAAGTCATTCACATTTCTGAACATCATATCCTTTAGTAAAGAACAAACTGATATATATATATATATACATATTATTTTTTTTTCTGTGTTATCAAATACGTATATTTTACCAGCATATTTTGTTTTTTATGTTTAAAGTAGGCTAGATTACTGTGTGTGTGTAAGCTTACAGTTAGTTGAATGCAACCTCCGATTGAATATTTAATCAAAATGGCATTACCTTGCCTACAGGGAAGAAGCAAATTAAGATTTTATTAATAACTTCATGCACCATCTGAGTTGGAACACTCAATGAAAGAAGTGCATGATAAACACAGGCGATGGATATTTAAGTTTAGATTGATTGCATGAACTTTAGCAAAAAATCTATTATTCACTCGCATTCAAATGTTTTTCGCTTACCTATTTATTTTGCTTGTTGCCTCTTGACCGTTTATTTTTTATTTTGCATCTCAGCAGCTGACAGACAGATGAAAAGTTAGCCGAGTGCAAGATCACAGGCTGCTGTATAAATTTGATTTCCAGAAACGACAGGTGGTCACTGAAACCGAACCTGTGCGCGTTTGAAATGCAATTGGCCTCAGGTCTCTCCGACTTGTTTATGGGATTGCTGTGGCCAACCAGAGAACTGGAAAAGGGAAAGTGTGCGGTCGCTGTCGGCACACTCTCGTAATAAAATCAGCATCACTATTCTCCATTATATGTTTATTCCGCAAGATCCTACACACATGACTATAGAAATGTATTTAACAATAGAGTATACGCGATGTCCATAACCCCCTAGTTGGGCCCCCTGTTTGTGACATTAATTTCCCCGTTAATGGGGCTCTCTTCTCTTACATCTGGAGTGAAGGTCAGTCGACCATCAAGAAAGCGAAGACCTGCTTTATTTACCCTACGGACCTGACTCCACCCCCATCCGTCCCTTTTCCAGAAGCATCTCTCACTATCCTTTTATCACACCGGTGACAAATTAGCCACCTTGTTAGATGGTTCACTTTACTGGCTCGGCAGCATGTTGCCAATGAACATCCCGCGCCTGTGCCGTCTGGGACTTCCTGATGGCGTGGGGGTGGGGGTAGGGGTTCGGTCAGCTGGATGATGGGCATTCGGACAGGCATGAGCTCATGCTCCGAAATGATTATTTAAAAGCTGCAGTATCACCTGTTCACCTAACGGTGGCCAGTTCAGCCTTTTTCTGCAGAGGATGACAACCCTTTCACAGGTACAGAACAACACCCAACTGCCTTAACACCTTCTTGCATAATCTATTATTCATACTAATTGTTTTTCCCCAGACATACTGAATTTTTCAGAATAATTTCAGTAATACTTTCTCTGAATGTCATATCTACAGGAATCTATGAAGACATTCATATCACATTATAATGCATTCATAAAGCATTATAAACATGGCTAAAATTATTTATAAATAGGCATGTTTATTATGCATTATTAATGCCTTATGAAGCTCACATCTTCAATGCACTATAGAGTACAAAGCATCTTTAATTTTTCTACTGACTATTGTGTAATACATTATCAGGGTATCTATAGTCTACTATAGATGAGAGCTTCATTGGAGCCTATCAATTGTTATAATCAACACAATAATGCCTTGTGACTGCTAAAAGAAGATGTTGTAATGCTTTATCAATTCTTATACCAAGCATTATAATGCATTATGAAGGTATCTGTAAGACATTATAGATGACAACTTTAATTAAAGTGTTATCATAATTTCTGTCTCCTCAACATGCTCGTTGTGAAATTGACTTGTACAGAAACAGAAATTTGTATTTTGGTTTGGTTTGAGCTTTGTTTATGTATTCGGCAGAGCCCCCACCATCTTTCTTAGCTTTGTATTGTGTTACTGACCACTTAGATTCTGTCACTGGGCTCTGAAGACCGTCAACACAAGCTGCGATCCTGTCATATTTTGCTATCATGCTACATTGTCAAAATACAAAGGGGCTTTTTCCGCCGCACGGGGGAGGAAATTAACAGCTTTCTCTTTGACGGCATTGCAATGAGTGGAATGCGCTGATTGACGAGATAAGGCCCGAGTCACGCATTGGGGCAGCATGTAAATCATACTGTGATTTAAAGCGAACCCATCTCCTTGATAACCTTCCTTACTGGTGAACGTGGTGTAAGAATGCAATGGATAAGTAGGTAAGGTATCTAGGTGTGATGTAAGCTTACTCTGGGTTTACTGTCTCTAAGATGAAAGGGAGGACTCTAGCAGAAACATGCTGTAATGAAATCAGTGTCTCATCCCTTCGCTGTTTAATTCTCACTTGCAAGGTTGTGCGTCTCACGGCAAAGAAGGTAACCGTTCTGCATCAGTTCCCAACCATCCCATGTTTTCCTTTCTTGATGAAATGAACCTTCAGTTTTACAATTTTTTTAGTACTTAAATTTAGTACATATCTTCTCTTCTTCCCCTTTGAGACATAAATGCTCATACTGCCAAAAGCGAAGACTGGGGTCCGAGCTACAGGGCAGGTCATTTTTCCTGTGCCCCTGGAGTGTTTTTTGGGGGGTGGGGGTTAAGGTTCTTGTTCAAGGGCCCGATGGCAATGTGACTGTTCCATCAAGCATGGGATTCAAGCCAATCACAGGCAGATAGGCTGTGGGCAGCTCACAGGAAATCAGATTTCCCCCGGGGTCTTGTCTGCCCTCCGTGAGCCATGCCATGAAATTCTCTGACCTACCACCTTCATCATCATCATCATCATCAGCAGCAGCAGCAGCAACATCTCTACATTATGGGATGTAACGACCTCATCGCCACTCGCTTACGTTGGTCGCTAAAACGGCAGCGGACTCTGTATGCGGACTCGCCAGCAGTTAGTGGCTTCGTGGAGTGGTCTGGCGCGAGGATTGAAGTTGAGGTCATGATTGGTTGTCAGCATATAGGATATGCCTAGACTGTGGTCACAGTTCTTGACACTAAGGCAGATGTTTTTTTTCTCTCGTGTCTTGACATACTGTGTTATTAGAATGATATCAGCCAGTCTGTCTTAAAAGATGCATGTAATATGTCATGTATACAAGTTGGCCTACTAAAACTATCCATGGTTTTTTTTTTTGAGAGCTTTCTGAATCGATGTGATTTGAATATACAGCGCGCACAGGAGTTGCAACTGCAGAAGAGGGAAAGCAATGTTTATTCTATTGAAGCTTAACACTTGAAACGTTTGAAAAGTAATGATTTCTCTGCCTGGATGGATATGCCTAGCAGGAATGTTGGGGGAGAACAGAGGATGGGCGGAAATCGAGAAACAAATCAAACAGAGTTGTCAGAAATTTGCCTAATCTGAATTCTGCGTGTCCCCGTTGTCCCGCATCCTCTCCTGTTTGTGTCGGTCACAGGCCGCGTTTCCCCCTCGATGAAACGCGGCCGCTCATTATCAAGACGGGCCTCTCGATAGCATTGTTTACCTACCGGTGAGATTAGAAACCAATCCTGCGAGGCCTGATGTGTCGATTCCATCAGCCTCCCTGATGCGTGTCATCCAGAAGTGATATGCCACACATTCAGGCTGGGCTGGGGGATGAATTTAAACCATATTTCACATAGGAAGAAAGGAAGAATTGTTATATAAGTTTTTATGCTTTCCTTGGGAGATTCAATAGCAAGGGATTTTTCACATTAGTATGACATAAGCTATGGATTCCCACAAGATTACTGTGCGCGGAATGGTTTTTTGAAATGACAAAGGGTGACAAGCAATGACAAAAACTGTCCCCTATTCCAGAACATTCTTTGAGTCAGGGGAAGCTTTGAAAATGTCTGGCTTTCAGATGAGAATGAAAATTTACCCTGTGACACAGCAATGTTTTGCTATTCATCATTATTCATAAAAATGTTTGTTCATTGTTTTAATTTTTGTACTCTTTTAAGGAAATTACATTTCGGTGAGTAATTTCACTGCATCTTTAGCTTGCTTAGTTTGCATCAACCATCTGAAAATTTTAAACCCATAAAAACATAGAAGAAGAGTCATTTCCTTGTTTCATAATCATGATCACTTCTGCTGATTGTCTCATATTTTTTAAATATCAAGGGAAAGAATCACTGATCTCAATTGTTGTAAAATAACAGTACAATTTTATTTTGCCAGATCTTGTCTTGATAACCTCATCCTTAGCTGGTCAGTCAATATTAAAAATACATTGGTTAAAAAATAAAGTGAATAAAAACAAAGCCTTACAATAAAATAATATTGTATATAACACAGCTGAAATGTGCAAAGTGAGAAGATTTGGTAATGTTTGGAGAAAGAGAAGAAGATCTATATTTATAAGGTGGTATAACATGGTGATTTTGTACACGCTTTCTGGTCACACAGAGAGCCGATGTTCAAAGTACAGTGAGTTCTTTTGAGTGTGTGGAATAAATTGAAATATTGAGGCCTGATTTTATTTAGAGAGGAAACATGAAAGGAATCCCAGCACCGGTCAAATGACTATAATTGAGGTTGATACTTGTGCACTTTTTTGAATTGTGCTGCCAATACCCTGTATTATTATTTTAATAGGCTGAATTTCCTGGGTTAGCAAAGGATATAGAACTGGGCTCATCTTAGACATGCTAGCCGCCCCGCTTTGTGATCCCCAGCAGAAAGCAGATTACAGCCCATCAGATTTTACTGCTAAGACTGACTCCTATTTGCACTGACATCGTTATTCAAATTTACTGATACATTTGACTTATTCACGTGAACAATGTACTGCCAGTTCTGAAAGGACTTTTCTTAAAATATCTTACGGATTTCAAAATGAAAGCTTGTGTTGGAAACAGAAAATCAGATTAGGCAAAAAAAATATATATTTTTTTTTTACTTTAATGCAGCGTTTGAGACCAGCGTATTTAGGGTGAAAATTGGATGTTTTCATTGAAGATTCAAGAGTTTAATATTGTATGCACAGTAAACAGTCAGATACATTATGCAATGGCAGTCTCACCCTGTATATCCTCTCTGCCTCCGGTAAACACAAACACAGTTACATACTTAAGTATAAATTAAGTACATACAAGTACATAATTAATTTCATGCAAATGCATGCTTAAGTATAAATTAAATATAGCTTAAATGGGACAAAGCTGTGTCGTTAAATTCAGGAAGTGGCGCCTTCCATCAAAGAAATCTAACGAATGACAAAAAAGGTTGCTAATGCCTCAGGAAGAAACACGTTGGAGGATTTGCTGAGAGGTGGCCTCCTGGACAGCCATCACCGTGACGCCCGTTGCCGTGACACCCGTCGCCGTGACGCCACACGCCATTTAGGATCCCTCTCTTTTAAAGCACTTGACTGCCCCTAGGTGGACAGATGGGAGAGCATTGTTTCCATGCACACGTCTGCATCCGGCACTCCTGCCTCCCTGCCGTCTCAAGCAGCCCCTCCCTCTCCAGAATCCATCGACCGTCAGCATGTCCAGAAAGCAATCACAGCTCAGCACCTGAAGGGGGTTCTGGGTATTTCAGCCCAAGGGATTTACAAATGGAGACGTTTTCTATCGACGCGGCTCAAAACCGTCCGTCAGGATCCTGTTCTGTTTGCGTCCGTCGTCACCGTGAACCAGATCGTTGTGTCAGATCTTAATGGATGGGATTTTTCTGAGATTTGAAGAGTGAAGCAGGGCAGAGTTGGGGGGGGGGGTCTTGGTTGAGTTCACTTTGTTGTAATTGCGTTCAGTTTGGCCCCCAGATGACTACATAGGTACACTCACCCTTATAAATAAGTCGTGCTGTTTTGTACCAATGACTTTTCTGCAGTTACGCAGCAGTTGTATCTACTTGTCATATTTTATCGACCACAAAAGATGAATCCAAAGCTTGAAAAGGCCAGAATAAGATCATTTAAAATCGGCGTCACGTTGTGGGCGTAACTTCGATCGGTCTTGTATACCTCTGTGTGCCATTTTGTCGTTTTACTGTTCGTTCTGCTTGAAATATAACATAAATAGAGCAACTTATATGAGAAAGGGGTGGTTTGAAGAGAACCTGGCCATTGTCTACCAGGACTTTGAGGGAATTAGTATCCATGGAAACCAATTAGGTGGCATTTAAATTGTAGACGGTGGGTAACCACACCGCAGAGAGAAAGGCACTCACTCGTAAAATACCGAGCATTAACATTGAAGTCCGGTCTATCTTCTGGGGGGGGGGGGGGGGGGGGGGGGGGGGGGGGGGGGGGGGGGGGGGGGGGGGGGGGGGGGGGGGG
>JAODKC010000053.1:882984-900420 GCA_026777985.1 Mormyrops attenuatus | reverse complement strand
AGGTATTTGGCGTTCTTGATTGGCTGGGAGCTGGGAGGGAGCAAAAATGTGGACTGTCTGGGGTCCCTGAGGACTGGATTGGGAACCACTGGAAAAAATGCTCTTCAGATCCATCGCTGTAGATCTTTTATGTAAAACACCTTTACAGCAAATAGGTTGCTTTCTGCCTGTCATTAGTAGTATTTTCCCTATCTTCTGGCTTAAAGTTACGTCCTGAAAGTGCCCCGGGAAGGGTTATTGCTGTTGTACCCTTGAGCGAAGTTACCTGACTCGCTGCACTGCGGTGTGCAGGGGGTGTTTAAGTTGCTAAACTTGTTACTAAGCAACAGTAAGGTGTTATGATGTCATCAGTGTAGTCTGCATAGTTCACAGCTTTGCGAGTAGCGTGTTAAAAGCAGAGGACCACGTGGCAGCAGATAAAAGATGACTGTGACACAGAGCATGTTTTTTTTTGTTAGACATGTGAGGCCCTCGCTTTAGACAGTGTTATATTGTGTGTGTGTGTGCATGTGTGGCGAGGGGCAGTCTCCTTGAAACAGCGGGACACACTTCAGAGTTCCTGCTTGTGTTTTACGGTCCTTCCAAGGCTGGGGGGCTGGCGGCGTGATCAAAGCAGGCATTCCGGCCTCGAGCCATTCAGGTGGGGGCAATGCTGTCCTCCGGGGCTAGGCGGAAGGCCCAGCGGGTGGGTGGGGGGGCTAATTGAAGCTGCTGCTTGTCGGCCTCTTCATTTAGGCGAAAGGTGTGGGGTGGCACGGGAGGTCACGCCACTGGGAGCTCCAAAAACACACTGGAATTTAAGGGAGGGGCGGCGCAAGGGGGTTCCCGAGCTGCGGTGTGCGCCGGCTCCATTGATATTGCATCTCTCTTTCTCATCCTCAAAGAATACATGATGACGACGCCCACTGTCTATGACCACAGAGACAATAATAGATACGTATTTGTGGCATTAACATTGCCACAAAGTATGTTGAATATGTTAGCTAATATGTAGCACATAAAAGAGAGGTGGGCAATCTTATCCGCAATGGGCCGGTGTGTATGCAGGTTTCTGGGATAACCTTTAGGCCAGCTGTTCAAACCCAGGTGTGAGGACTCTTCAGCCAATCAGTCCTCTAATTAGTAATCTAATTAGGCAGTTGCAGCGAAAACCCAAACATACACCAGCCCTTTCTGGATAAGATTGCCCACCCCTGGCATAAAGTAATTTGTCATTTCTCATCTATTACCCAGAGGATTGTGCTAGCCCTCGTCACTGGCAGGGTAACACTTAAAGCTACTGCTTTGAGGTTTATTAGTCTCGTTTGTATAGCGTACCTCAGAAATAAATTCCTTACATCAGAGTTTTGTTTTTCCCTTGAGCTCCATATTTCTTTGATGATGATACATACTTAACAAGCTTAATGAAGATAAATGCATTTCTGAATTCTACTTTTTATTCATAACGGTTCATACTGTATCTGAAAGTCTGTACTGTGTATTTCTATTTCTGTTTCTATTTCTAGTTTTGCAAGTTTTCCAGATCTATATCTGACAAGCACTCTGGTGTACTAGGGGTAGACAGAAATGGCCCATTTGTGAGTTTACTATAGAATTAGTAGTTGAAATGAGGAAAGTCTGAATCCTGAAAAAATCCCGAAAAAAGTAAACATACAAGAAAGTATGTGCAGAACTGCCTTCTCAAGTTAAACAATATTTAACGCTATTTCGTATTAAACAGAAAGGATGTGTACAATATTTTTAATTTACTAACTTAACGTTTAAAGTATGGAGTTACAGATTCCTGGCTTTCCCATTCGTCAGATCGATTCTGTACAACATTATGTAGCATATAGCTAGCTTAGCAATGCGCTAATTAACCCTTTCTGAGAATGTGTTTCGGTGCGTGCGTGTGAATTTTACGGTCATAACAGCAGTCACGTCATTTCCTATGACTTCTAATTCCCTTTTATTATTATCTCGCTGGCTGGATTGAAATGCTAAGAAATGTCCTTTTGGCCGCTGTTCTCTCAAGTGTATTCCGATTCCAGAAAGCGATTCAGTGCCTGACCTCTTCTGGTGTACAGACAAGCATCTGTGTCAAAAAATAAACAAACAAACCAACAAACAAAAAAAATTGTAGCATGCTTTGGTTCCCCTTGTCTTTCTCCTCTCCTCCTCCAGCTCCCTGTCTTTCTCCTCTCCTCTTTCTTAAGGATTTCTTAAGGTGTGTGAGTATTACCCTCAGGCTCTGAGCACCTGCGATTCCCTGCGCCATCACTTGGTGGCACCACACCAGTCACGTTTATTCACACTAAAATCCCCAGGGGTGCTTTTGGTTTAGTATTATTCTCAAGTGATTGAGTGGGGGTGAGGTGTGGCTTTGTGGGTTCAACTTTGTGCCCTTGATTGGAAGGTCGCTGGTTCAAATCCTGTGGCCAGTAGGGTGATGTTACCATTGGACCCATGAGCCAGGCCTTTAATTGCTCCGGGGACTGGCTGACCCTGGTTCCTTTCTGGTTCTCAGTTAAATATCACTCTGGACAACAGATTCTGCCCGATGAGCCAGATGATTTGAACGAAAATTCCAGTCATATCCAGTACAAGATTTCATCCTTGCCCAGAATTAGTTGGATTCTGGTGGTCCATTTCTCCATACTTATCAAATTACTGTTACGACTGACAGCCATTAAGCAGATTATTACTGTAGCTCGTGACCCTTTCACTATACTAGTAAAATGGGGCTATCAGGCTTGAAATGGATCATTTAAAATTTATCAAAGAAAGTCATATTTCTACATTCAACTGTAATTCCAAGAGGAAATGTCCTTGATGTTGTCTGCCTTTTTTTTCCCCCATTTCAAAGTCATCTCTAGATAAGATGTCAGGGGAGCTCCTGTGAGATTGAGAGCAGGCAGATGCTGTTATCTAAGGTTCACGTTGGAAGCGTGTTTCTCTCTCTCCATCGACATCGTATAGCCTGGAGCTGCAGAAGGCTGGTCTACATTAATACACATCAGCTGTTGTGACAGCTCTTTCAGATGGCAAGTGCACCAGTAAAAATTAAGGCCGCTGAGTTCAAATTCTGAGTGAGCAAATTCTTACTGTGATTGGTGCAATCGAATGCCAGTAAAATGTGCAACAAAAACAACACACTTTGTGCAATCCTCCTTTAATTTCCCTCATTGACGCATTAGGACTGTTAGAGACCGAACCTGTAGTGGTCGCTGAAACGGTACGAATTTAGCAGGTCTCCAGACCGCAAAGTTTCATTTCAAATTAGGCTGAAAGAATTTATTCCGGAATACCTTCCACTTCGATTTCCGCAGCTGAGTGAGAACCTGCCAATTTTGGCAGTTTGGTCCCGAAATTAGAAACAGCGAAAGCGCCTTGAAAACCATAAAATGAAAACTATCTGCTGCAGTTACGTGTGGAAAAGACATTATTTTTGCTAAGATTCTCTTCTTTTTTCTGTAATTTTACCTGTTAAGATGTATAAGAACAGTTGGTAGTGCTAAGGTTGGCCAAGAAGGATGGTTATGTAGAAACACTGTGAAGGTTTCCATAAAATGACAAATTACTTTGTCCAGTCCACAAATTTGTCTTTCATGATGCAGGTGCTGAAGTATTAAACTTCATCAGTGTTCCATTATTATTATTATTATTATTATTGTTCTTGTTTGTTGTTGTTGCTATCATGAACATATAAATAAATTATTAGTGAATTAGTTAATTAGTTGATTAATCACACAATAAATTTTGCAATTAGTAATGTGATTCGTTAAAAAAATACACTGGGGTCCAGTAAATATTGTGTAGTGCAATCAAAAACAAACTTACTTGCGTCTGTTCATGCAGTACATCCTAAGGCGTATAACAACTTCAATAACCAAAAACAAACAAACAAAAAAAGTCACTGGAATAAATAATTTTCTAAATGATCATTTTTTTTCTTATTCATTTTGACAAACCCTTCCAGCGCCAGAACATATATATGTCGGCCACCCTGCAATTTCAACTAATAGAATTTACTGAAAGAAAGAAAAAAAAGTTTTTCACAAACATAACTGGGTTATGAAAACAGACAGCTTACGATAAAAAAAATAAAAGTGTCATTATTTCATGAAATAAAGGAAGCCCTGTCAAAACAGACAAAGTATACGTCAAATTAGAGAGAGAATTGAAATAAAACTGCAGTCAGTACAAATAAAAGTCCTGGATCTATGAATTACATATTAATGATAACATATGCGGTATTATACATGCAGCATAATAAGCTGTGTTTATGCTGCATCTGGCACTATGCAGTATATTCGCTATAAATACAGACAGACTAGCGCCCGATCAAGGGCCTTCATTTTCCTCTCTGAATTACTCATAAAGGCATTTAGCGACATTCAAAGCACCTGGAATAGGGGTGTCTTGTTGGGTTTGCAGGGGTCGGCTCGTTCCGCTCCGCTGCAGCTGGGAGGTGGGAGAATAGGGCAGGGGGCTGCAGCTGTGTAGCCATCTCCCCCACCATCAAATCTCTCCTGTCCCTGCCAGGGGACTCATGGTGAACTGCAGTTGATGCTCTTCAATAATGTGCACTATAGCATGGACGCTGCTCAGCACATGGGGCAGTAAGCCCCCTGCCTTCCCCAGCTACCCCTTTCATCCCCCCCACCCCTACCCCTCCGGTTTCTTGGCTGGGGCCCATTCTTCTCTCCCCGTTTCTCGATGGTGGTCTCGTCTTTTCATGTTGGCTGAAATGAATAGAATCCAGAGTGGCCACTTCCTCGCCTGTAAATTCTGTGTGTACAGAATGCCTTCTTAGGTCATTAATTATTTAGGGTGGCGTGGCCAAAAATACATGGGAAAAAGCACTTTAATGAAGAAGACGACTCCGAGGCCAGAAAATGTTTGGTATTTGCGGTGTTTTTTGGGATGGAATGTAAATGTTAGGTCCCTTATTGCGTAAACATTTCGTGTCAGCTGTGACATATATGGATAGCTAATTAGCCCAGATTTAGAGGAGACGTCGCTCATATTATCAGCCGGCTTAACGTTTGTCGAGATTTACCATGAAAGATGGCTCACTGCATGTTACATTAGCATCAGAGAAATGAACAATTTCTATTGCTGTACATCAAGTAGTTTCAAAAATGGATTCAGTCCCAAACCTGTAACAAACGCTAAATTCATCTTATCCCACGACATGACCAACACTATGCTCTCATCTTAATTAAGGCATTGATTAATAATAACAAGTCTCATAAAATATGTGCTTGAAGACATGTGTGGGTCACGTAATCAATCGCAAATTACGTGTGTTAATATATGTCAGACGATATTGTGAAACAGACTCGCTTAAAAACCTGCTTTGATCAGCGTGGACTCAGGCCAGATTACTGCAGGGACTGGGAACATTTATACACTCAAAATGAGCGAAACTCTCACTTCAGATAACAAATTAGGAAGACATCTGCAGGCGTCCTGCTTACTCAACAGATTCAGGCTCTCAGCTTACAAGTGCAGCTAAGATATTCAATTAGAATCACAAATTCAGTTGTTTTACATATATCGTTGTTGACTAATGCAATATTAGTCAACAATGATTCATTTACATGGTTCTCCAGATTATAATATAACTTAGTTCTGCCGATATACAGGTCCACCAAGTTGTGAACACGATCCATTCCGTTGGTCTGTCATTAAGTCAAATTTGCAGGTAGGCCTAAGTCGGATAAATAATAATACAACTGTACCTCTAGCCGACAAACAGCTGAAGCAGTGCGATGTTTTCACGAGCGTCACAAAGCAGTGCGCGTGTTCGTTTTTACGAACCATTGTATTTACCCTGAATTTCTAATATAATAGACTTTGGTCTATAGCAGACAATGGATGGATGGATAGGCTTTATGGCAGTCTGTTCGTAAGAGTTGTCCGTAAGTTAAACGCTCTTAGCCCGGGGACTGTCTGTAGTTATGAGACATGGTATTTCTGATCAACACAGAAATGTCCACACCTTATACTGTGTGTTTTGTTAATTTTTTCTTTCTTTTCCTATTTATGCTGGACGTGCAGTGTGCAGCACTAGAGAGCTCCGAAACAACCCGTTGATTGGAAATAATACGCTTCTGCAATTAGAATAAAGCCGCTGTTGTCGCTCACTCCATATCCTATTTGGACTGAATGGTATGGATTCTAAAGCTGTCTCTGCCTGGCTATGCTAAGCACAAACAGGCACGTTCCACTGACCACGCTCTGCGGCGGGAAATAGATGATACATGACAAGCCCACTAGGGAGATGGTTTGACCAATTCAACATGCCACCTCCTAATTTAGCTATAGTAGGGTCCTCTAAAGGGGCCACTTTCAGAAACAAGGATTTGACTAAAATGTCAGTTGTTCCGTATCTATTCTGTATGACTTTACTTTAACGGTGGGTGTTAGCGATGTCAATTTTTCTGTCAGCTATGATCCGTTTGCCTTTGTTGTTATCAAATTAATTAGTTAGCTCAAAGAAGTATCACAATTAACATGCCTGTTTCCTAAAAATGTATTTCTGGATATAAAACAAAATAAAGAATTAGACACAAAGCTGTTTCTAAAGCTGAAACTATGTGAACATAATGTGGAAAGTTGTCGAGTGCCATTTGGAACCATTAGCTATGATTATTATTGTGATTAATTAGCTTGCATTGTTGTGGAGATGATTATCTCAACTCCATTAATGTTTCCAAATTCGTTTGTGCCAGTTTTCAGTTTATTTAATCCTCTGCATGAATCAGGGTTGCAGTGTTTTATTTCGCTTCACTGTCATAAAACATTTGGTGCTTATGCTAGGTGCTGGTTTTATGGAAGTGAAGCAGCATTGATTCGGTCCTTGTCAGACGTTCCACTGGCCTGGGTCGAAGGTTAAAAAGGTGTCTAGTGACTGCCAGCTCAAGGACAGTAGTCATTGATCTTTTGCCTGTTCTCTGGAAAAAGCCAGAACAAATTAAAATATCCCTCCGTTCCAGAACAATCAATCATTTCGTGCGTACTGTACTTCTGTACATTATAGCCAATAAACCCTGTCCCTTGATATGAGACACAGTTATTGAAGAAGACAAGGTTACAACTGTGCCGTCTTGCAAGAAATCTCGGGGGGAGACATCAACATGAGAATTGCTTAGGCCAGCTGGTTTCGACCCAAACCTTGACTTTTCGCCTCTGCGAGGAAATATCTCAGAAATCGGTAGATTGTGTCACTGTTAAATTGCAAGGTGTGTAAAAAAAAGTTATTGTCTGATTCTGCTTATTAGTGACAGCAGTACAGATTTCTACTGGGGGAGCAAATCAGTTAAAACTTACTTCTTTTATAGATTAGGGGTATTGCAGTTTACCTGGAACTGCCCGGAAAGATTGTCCTTCATTGCTGCACCTTGAAAAGGGATTACACAGTATGTAGCCATATTTAACTGGACTCGTTTCATTTTTTTCAAGAGAATTCCAGTGCCTAATTTACAAATGTTTCCTTCTTAGCGTATTCTAAAATTAAGTTGGGTTTATCGTGGGCGACAGCTTAGGCTCACCGGACGTCGGGCACAATGAGGATTTGCCCCGGAATTCCGAGAACTCGCTCCCAAGCACCAGGAATTAGCTGATTAGTAATTACCGGGTGAAAGGGCCTGAGTGATTGGCGTGGTCAGAATGCAGAATGGGGGAGCAGGCGGGGACATTGACGGAGCCCGATAAAGTCCCGTGTGCACAGATGAGATTATTAGGGCCTTCGGTGAAACAATGCGGCAGGGGCCCTTCCTGGAGACGTACCACCAGCCTGCACCCTTTTCTTCATTTTGTCTTTACGCAGATTTCCCTCCTTTTCAATCTATATGGGTTGCACGTTTACAGAACTTGATCGGTTTTTTGCTCCACGTAGGTATAGATTTTTTGAAATATCACACCTTCTGTATGCTTAGCGGGTTAGTCCTCTGTGCCTGGGATCGGAGGGTTGCTGGTTCAGATCTCGCCCTTGGTGGGGTAGTCACATCTCCATTCGGCCCTTAACCCCCCAGTAATGCTCCTGGGCGTGCTGAATAAATGGCAGACCGTTCTTTTCTCTTGAAGAGAAGAGCAAGTTTAGAAAACTAAGAAGATTCCAATTTATTTCAGCAAATAGTGAATAAAGCTTCATTTAATTCAAAAATCGCTGATCGTACAGCCCGCATGACCCTACTCATGACCATCTACAAGATGACAGATGCATATCAGCTTTATATGTCCACTCATTATATGTTTTTCTCACAGAAACACGTGAACGTATCTTAGCTTTTTACGTTTCTGGTTTCATCTACCTGAAATTCGTACAGCTGTGCTCTCACCTTAAATCAAGTTGCTATAACAGCAGGTGAAGGCCCCTATTTCATTCTGAAGTCGGGAGATTTATTGTGAAGTCCAGCACAGTCATATTCTATTTGCCAGATTACTTAAAGTGCCTGTAAAATTAAATCATGGTAACCCCCCCCCCCTACAAATTTATTGCCTAGGGCTCTGAGCAGCCATGTTTCCACAGTGTTGTCATGGAGCACCTGGATGGGAATAGCACTTTTTCCCACCCGACAGGCTTTTGTGTGAAGAGGAATACAAAGCTGACTCACTCGTACAACTAGCTATCCCAGAATGCACTTGTGTAGTCTGGCAGGCCTTCACGTGGAAGTTGGACATGCTAACACTTCTGTTTCCATCCTCTTCTCTTTTCGCAGGGATCTGAGTGAGAACCAGATTCAAGGCATCCCTAGGAAGGCGTTCAGGGGTGCGGTGGAAATTAAGAACCTGTAAGTCTTCACTCACCTTTATTCCTTTCTGTAAGCATTGTGTTCCAGAAGGCTGTACACATACTTCCTTCCAAAAAGGCCCTTTGTATGTTTGAGGGCAACATACTGACAGACATATAACTTTTTTACGGTCCCAATAAAATATTACGTATGCGAATACCGATTACACGTTGCTGCTGATTGAAAAAGACAAATAAATTACCCACACTGCCGGCCTTTCTCTACTTTAATTGTTGTGTCACATTCAAATAACAAAATGCAGGCTGCTGTATATATTTTGTTGGGCAGCTATTAGGAATGCCGCGAATACAGCCTCGTAATGTTGAAATAGATTCTGAAATCACAAAAGGTGAATAACACTTTAGCGAAATGACAGTGTGCTTCAGGCTGTCTTGGAAGGCTTTCTGTCGCTCAGCATTCTCATAGATGGCTTTGCAGATGTCTTGTGCTCATAGAGTAAATATTTTTGCGCACATATGGTCCTTCAACGGCTCTCAGATTGGCTCGCCTCAAATCTAGCAGAGAGCTGGCTTCCTTGCACCGGCAGCCGTGTGCATTTAATGGTCAGATCATGCCGCGTCTCCCCCCTGCTGATTTTCGCCGCTCGCGCGCAGCGAGCGGCGCGTGGCGCCATCGTCAAGGTGGACAGTGGCTCGATTTCGGCAGGGGAGCAGGCAGCAGGGTCTTCTGGTCGGCTTATTGGAAGTCCGCGGTGTATTGCATTGCCGCCGAATTAGGGAGACAGCCAATTTCCTGTCTGAGATACGCGAAGGTGTGGAGCCTCAGGTTTTCAATACACCTCAGTGTGTCACAGTGATTGGAAAGGGGATTAAAGGGGAAAAAATGTATTTGCTTACAAAAGCCAGCCCGTGACTTTAAGACACTTTTTTTTTCACTTGGAGCCCAGAGGACGGTGCCTACAGGTGAGGAATCAGATTCTCCCTTGTGGTTTGAATCCTACTGGTCTGCCATGGCTTTGTCTCCATGCAGAAGCTTCTAGTGATATTTCTTGGCTCAGCTGAAAGCCAAGAAATAAAATGAAACAGATATTATGGTAAATAAGAATGACCAAAACACCACTTTTAAGTAGCCGTTTAAATAACTGCTAAAACAATAATATTTATGCTCTGCACTTAATGATATATCCAAAGCCATCATGGATATGTAGGCGAAAGTACACTATTGATTTTATGTAACATATCTGACAGGCTTCAGTGAGAACCATTATTTGTTTTTGGTGGCGGCAACGTAATGCATAATAAAGACGTTGCAGGCTGTTTTAAAATTCTGCATTTTATTGTTTGAATGTGACGCATAATCATTTATGTATCACATCATTCTCCCCCACAATTCCAATTTACTGATTCGGAAAGTGATTTCTTTGCGGAATATGCTGCCTTGAGTTTATGACTAGTATATATATTTATGTGTAACTGCTTCACCAGCACAGGATACTGGCGATCCCCGTAAGCATTCAGCTCGAGGCAGGGGACACCTTAAACTAGAAGTATGTTTGTTGTAGAGCCACCGATTGACCTCAATGCATGTTTTAGGACCGTGGGAGGAAAGCGGGAGCCGCCAGCGGAACCTGCCACAAACGCAAACTTGCAAACTCGGAGGAACAAATGTAGCCCCAAAATCTGGGGAAGTGAGACTGTAGGTCTCCCACTGAACCTTGCTCGAATCTCCTGCTTTATTATTAGTGCTAAGCGCTACAGAGTGCCTATACATTTCCAGGGTCACACGAGTGTGTCGGTTATAACATAAGATACAGTAGTGAGACATGATCTTCGCTACGCCAATATGCTTCCCGAAACGGGCCACCGCTGCGATTTCGTGTCAGGTAATCTTAGATTAGCCAGTTCTCCAAGGGGATTGGGTATCTGGGAGCAGATTAAGGATGCAATTCCAACGAGGGGCGCCTCATTCGGGATACCCCGTCCGGCTCCGGGATAGCTTATCGGGGAGAAGCAGCGCACGGACACAGGGAGGAAGACGGAAGCGGTGTAATCCTCTTAAACGTTTTCCAGCGCACAAAACACCTGAGATAAAAGGCAGTCTGTCCCTTTGTGTTGGAGAAATCTCCTGGAGAGAGAGGAAGAGCTCGTCTCAGTGCCACAGGATGGGAGATTCTTTATTTAATCTCGGACAGTGCAGCTAAAGATCCCTGAGAAGGCAGCTCCCTTAAGTAAGGCTAGCAGGGTGATTTAGGGTGCCAGAGACGGTAGTGATTTATACGTTGACAGCAGAGGGTAATGAGATATGGACAAAAACGTTTAGTACTGCTTCTCTAAATTAAGCTGCAGACTGCATTAAGCAAATTAGGTGATATTAAAAGATTTTTTCCACCCTTTTTCAATTTGACATTAAACAATTTCTCTTTTGTGTTGTGTCAGGGGAACAGTTAGTGCTATTGTGGTACTTTGTGGCCCCCTGATAAATTGATCGGACGCTTAAGCGCAACCTAGAGTGGATGTAGTTTATGACAGGAAAATAAAGAGGCAATTATCTAAATTATTCTGGAAGTTAATCTTTTGAATTACACTTTTAAACGCGGGACATTAGACACGTTCTGCTGACTCGTGCTGCGGTGGCAGAATTTAGAAATCGTGAACTTCCCGCTGAAGGAGGCGATAAAATGAAAAAGATACCCTTTTCAGTGAAATTGAAGGTGTGTGAGACTTCGGTATATTTCATTTAATTAGGAAAGACTGAATATGTGTTTCTTTGTTTTAGTAGAAGTGGATAATTGTACAATATCATTATCAGGGGCGTAGGAATGGGGGGCGGGTGGGACTCCCCCCACCCCAATAAAGAGACATTTGCCTTTAAAAGATTGTGTTGTGGCCCCTAATATCAAACTCTCTTCTACGCCATTGATCACGATCATTGCCATCAAAGCTACTTTAATTGAAAGTAGTGGTATTTAAATGTGAAATGCTTTAGTTCATTGTTGGAAAATGGCTTTTTCGCCACTGAATTAAAAGCACCCTTTGACTCTTCATCTTAATTATTTATTGGCACTCGGTGTGATGTCATCACTCCAGTTGAGTAATAATTTCTCAGTTTTTCAGATTCTGTAATGCAAAGCTTTCGGATGAATTTACGTAATTGCCGGTTGCCATTTCCTAAATGGTTCGCGTTATTTCATGTTTTTATTATTTCATGTTTTTATGTATTTAAATATATTCATCATATACATTTAATATGATGCTAATATGGTATTTGGTATGTATGCTTCTTTTTGAAGAAAGACTTTAAACTAAAACTGCACAAAAAGGCTGGATTTTATTTCAAAGGTTGAGATAATCAAATTACATATATTTGATTCAGCAGTGGACATGATTGATCATAATAAGGCATCGAAATATCAGTCATACAGGCATTTCAAAGGTCAGCCTTTATCTTGTTTCAGCTTTTCCTCTTTATATTGCATTTGATTTGTGCTATTATTAATGTTATGTTGGAGTACAGACACATTGAACTCTATCAAAAATAAGAATTGAGTTGCACAGTGAACGTGCCCAACGCTGTCATTAAGAACGATGTTTCCTCCACGTCCAAATGTACCAAACTGTAGTAAATTCTCCTGCTTGCATTAGAGATGTCTTCTTGTGATGCTAAAGTATATGGGAAGAGAGATGCATCGTCCAGGAGGGCCATTGCGCGAATCTGGCGGTCGATCCGTGGAATAATTACCGAGAACATCTCGGAAGGCTTTAAGGACCGGGGAAGGCTGCGCGTATCCTGCCGAGGACAGCAGAATTAACATGCGGCTGCTTGCCCCTGATAAATGGATTCTGCCAGGTCATTGAGGAGGATGCGTGTGACATTAAGTGATTTACAGTCCTTTAGCTTAATGAAATTGTTTCAGCGGGAGATGACGCCGAGAGCTTTAAATGGATCGCTTTTCTTGATGTAATGAACCGACGTCCCGGGCAGCGTTTAATATAAGGTGAGGTTATTATGGGCTGGAGCTCTTTTTGGAGAGGAGGCGCGTTGGCTGGCCAGGGAGACGGAGAGGATTCACCGGGGGGTGTTTTGCCGGGGCTGGGATAGCATGATCTGGGAGCTGGATCCAGTTTGTGTGGCCCGGCTTCTGGGACCCCCCTCCCCCGCCACCCCTGCAGCAGCAGATGGCGCAGAGTTTTAATGCACGGACCAGCACCGCAGCTGGCAGGCTGCGGAGAGCAAGTGCTTATGGGAACAATCCTGAGGGAAGCTACTCATAAATTTATGATCTTACCCACCGTATTCACACAACCCCCCCCCCCAGTAATGTTCTGGCCACCCAGCGTTGCATGCAGACGCTCAGGCACCTCAGGGGGGCAGACTGCATCACTCGATGTTAGTGTTCCTTCTCTGAGACTTCGCGTGGAGTAGCACGCGTGTCCGCTGTTGTATCTGGGTGCGGCCTGTCGCCCCCGAGTGCCGACTGGATCGGATTGGTGGTGGGTTCCGGGCCAGGGTTTGACCCACTGCCCTGCAGGGAGACACGGAAGAGTGCTAAGCACAGCTCTGCCAAGTTAAAACTATTAGGCGTGCGCACGGCCATCTGTGCCAAGCTGATTAGGGCTAATGAGAAAGTCGAGCGATGGACAACCCCACCCGGCCCCCCCAGTGAGATTTAGGGCAGGCTTTTCAACAGGCCCCTGTACACGGATGAAAAATCCGATTTAGTCTGAGCTGCCACAGCCCCCCCATTCAGGAACCCTCAGCTGATTCGGTGTACAACCTTTGACCCGCGACTTAATGGGGACGAGTCGATTGGCTGGAGTGCTGGGCCGGGGCCACACCTGTCCTCCCTGCATGTACCCGGACAGCTGGTTTCTTACAGCCAGCAATATTTTTTTTGTCCACAGATGGGCCGTTAGGAGGCCTCGGGGAAAATGGAAGGCGATAAGAAGAAGACAATGCACATTTAAGTGTCAGATTTGCCTTAATCATTTATTAAACCATATTGCATGTAATATCATTGACCGCTCTCTGCAGTTGCCTCAAGCCAGACACATAATTTAATATTATACTTTAATGCTCCATAATCCTGACATGTATATTGTGAACCAGATCATGATTTTAGCTAAAGAATCTCAACAGCGTTAAATGGTGGCCCCAAGATTAACACGACAACATTGATCAGTGAGGAAGTCCAAGCAGGAGATGAGGTGGAGATGGCTAATGGAGATGGGATGTCAGACAGAGGGGAAGAAGTGGAAGGAGAAGACGGTCAGGAAGGTAAAGATTTTGCGATTCATAACTTAAAGATACGAATGATGCTAATCCACAAAGCTTAGGTGGCCCTCTGGTGGTGCAAGAAGGAAGATGTGCATTCTGAATGCCTGTCTGGTGACATTTTTTTCTGCATTACAGCCCAGTGATAGGTTACTTAAAGTTACCTAAGGATTAATATTTTACCCCGCAGAGAAAAGAAAGTTTGTTTCACAGGAGACAGACACACCCCATAACTTTGTCTAAAAATCACTCGGTTAAATAGCACACGATGCCTAGTCCGTCTGACCTTTTCCACGTCCTCAGATTTTTAAAAAAAGTATTCTGGAAATTCACTCCCAAACACCGCCGCCACCCCAAGCAGGATGTGAGGAGCTGTTGTGGTTTGCTGGCATCAAAGCGCTGCTTCTGGCAGCCATGCCAGGAGGAAACGACTTCAACATGGCCTGGTTCCCCTCTAATCAAATACAGGCTCCAACAACTAATGACAGGACTATTTAAACCCCAAAAAAAAAAATTTTGCTCCCAGAGTCTGTTACAGGCTCCCTTGCTGGGTTAACATTACTATGGACCATGTCTGCTCTGTTCCTATTTATACCAATTACTACATGCTGGTATGGTTCTGAACTCGTGCCCTGGCTGCTGCAAAATAGTCTGAAATAAGCAGAGAATGCCTTTCACCACCCCCCCCCAAAAATGCATGGTTCTTAGAAAACGCTCTTCATGGAAATTGTCTGGCTCCAGAGTCCCCATGAAATATTTCAGTTAGATGGAAAATAAGTAAGGGGCGGCACTCTTGCCTCACGCCACCAGATTTATGGGTACATACCCTACTTCTGCATGATCTCCCCGTGCTGTGCAGGTGTCCTCAGGGGCCACTGGTTTCCTCCCAGTCCCACAGACACAACAATCATGCAGACTGGTTTCTCTATATTGCCCAGTGTGTGTGGAATATTTTTCTGACAATGTACAGTGCTCACAAAAAGTCTTGGGACGCTTGCTTAAGTCAATAAAAATATAGCAAATTTTATGATTCTATAAAATCTTATTTGTTTACAAAAATATATATATCATATTAGAAACGACCACTATTTTTAAGTAAAACATTCAAGTAGTAATAAACTGAAAGCCAAATTATAGTTCTGAAAGAGCTGTTCTGAGTTAAAAAGTTCATTGGCAAGCAGTCTCATTGGGTGGTTTTTAATAATTAACACCTTTGCAATGACATAATATACACCATAATATTTGTGTTTTGTATCCTGTTGGGAGCCAGTGACTACGACTGCAATGAATAGCAAAATGGCAAGAACAGAACTGAATAAGTGAGTCAAAAAAATCATGACATTTAATTAAAAGAAAACATCTATGCGGAAGATAAGATGATTACAGATAAGATGAGTACAGATAAGTACAGAACACTACTTGTCAATGGACTTTTTTCTTAATGAAATCAATACATTTGCAACATTTTTTTAATAGAAAAAGGGTCCCAAGACTTTCTGTGATCATTGTATAGCAGAAGATTTTCATGTAAAACAAACACAATAAAAGCACATAATTCATAAGTTCATTGCTTTAATCAAAAACAGAACATTTTAGTATATGGTACAAAGATATTTTTTCTTAATTTTGTGATGTTTTATTAATGAAACATTATTAAAGTGTTTCTTTCGCGTCTAAAGTGAAAGAGGCAGCTGAGAGGCTGGCTGGTCACATGACACAAATCAAGGAAGTTTAATACCAGGAATACATTGGAATATTAACATAGGAATTAATAAAATACTCAGTGTTACAACTTCACCTACTGACTAAGGCAGTGCTACAGAACGAGGAGAACCAGGAAGTTTAATTGTACAATGACATGCGTGTACACACACGCACACACCCACTCAAAACCTCACACAGCACTCACACACATACAGAATTGACATATAAGAAAAAAAAAACTTTATCGAAGCAAAACACTGGCCTACCAGAAGACACAGCTCTCATCAGTGGAGCTGGTCTTAATGACAAGAGCAGGTACTCTGTTTATGTGACAGCATGCCGAGCTGTTGACCATGTGACATCAGTCCACCTATCAGTTTTGATAAAAGCTTGAGGTGGGCGGGGCCTGAATGTGCCTGAGTGTAACTGGCTGGAAAATGCTACAAGGCCCCACCTCTCAGAGGTCTGCTCATCTAGGCCACCTAGAGCCCATCGTCGTTGTGCTAACAGTTTGAAATAGTCATTGGCCGCTGTGAAGAGACGACGGGTTTCCGCGTGGTGACAGATGATTGCCAGTTATCTGATAGGCTTATGCACGCTGAGGGGCGGGACCTGCCCAGCGTGGTCACCGAACCACGGACGGCTGTGGGAAAAGTGCCGAGTCCGTGGGTTATAGCGCTACGGTGCCTCCACACAGGCTGGCGGGTAAGGGTAGGCTTCAGAGTCGGGACCCACCCCAATTCTGTAACCAGCACCACATTTGGACCTTTTACGATCCCAAATTATGAGCGGTGGGGGAAAAGAAAACATTTTTTTTTTAAAAAAACAGTATCCACTCAGACGTTTCAGCTTTTCTCTGTAGAGGCTTTGAGTCTCCCCTCCCTCCAAAGGCACTGACTTCTCTCATAATCGCAGCAACACAATCTGGTTGACTTAATGCTGTACGCGCTCAAAGAGAAATATTACAAAAAGGAAAACAGCACATACATTTTTGGACACCACCAGCCCGGATGTGGCCCCTGACACTACGGTGAACAGCAGAATTCCTTCTTTGCAATTCAGGGTATTGAAAGTCCAAGACAGTTTGGTTGAACTTGATGGAAGATACTGGGCTGCTCACCTTGATCCTGATCCCGGAAGCATAAAGTTCTATCCAGGTATTGGGCTTTGCGTGAAATGTGAGCTAAACCCAAAACGATTCCTGCAGGGGCACGACTAGAACGCTGGGGTCTATAACAGTATTCAAGCAGCTAGCTACGCCTGGGCAGCAGGGCAGACGATCAAGGGAAAGAGAGAGAGCAGCATAGAACACAGGACAGACAGCAAAGGCGGCCACAAGGGGGCGATGCTGCATCCCTCCGACCAACCCTGCCCTTTGGGAACGCCTTCTAGCGGAACCGTACATACACAAGGCGAAATTAGTGTGCAAGAACACAACAGAAATAAAACCAGCACACGCCAACACTGGGGGAGGCGGCCTCTGTTTGGGCTGAGGGGTTTCCGGTGTGTGTTTGCGTCAAGGACGAAGACGGGAGGGTGTCAGTCACATTCAGATCACAGTAGCTGGGGTGGGGGGTGCTGCCCGGGACATGAAGAGCTACTTATAGTTTGAGGGTGGGGTGCTTGCTTAAGGTTACGAGTGGTGTCGTTCAGGTGTGACAGAAGGTCACTAAATAATAGTAGTAAGTAAGGGTTTCATGAAATGAAGTCAAGAATTCAT
>JAODKC010000053.1:846255-865245 GCA_026777985.1 Mormyrops attenuatus | reverse complement strand
CACCCACCCTCCCACGCAGGCACAGAGGACTACCGGTCCAAGCTGGGTGGTGACTGCTTCGCGGACCTGGCATGTCCCGAAAAGTGCCGCTGCGAGGGGACCACGGTGGACTGCTCGAACCTTAAGCTGACTCGCATCCCAGAGCACATTCCCCAGTACACAGCTGAGCTGTGAGTATCCGTACACCCCCCCACACCCCGCGCTGCCAGACTTCCCAGCTCCTCCCAGATTCACACACCAGTATCCCTTCAGTCAGGTACTAGGATAAGAATGGCCCCCCCTCTCTTAGGACCTCTGGGTCAGAACAGTCATTAGAAACACATGCAGGCCTGGGATGGATATGTACCGACAACAGAACCCAAACAGAGTCAGTCTGAAGAGCTATATAATACATAAACACACCAGAATTTCCCCCTGGGATCAGTAAAGTTCATCTGATCTTACCATTCAAATATTTTCCACAAGTTCTTAGATTGTAGCATGCTCTGATTTTCATTAAGATACTTTTATACCAAAAATGTTCTGGTAATTCAAAGAAATGAATAATTCACTGCTACAAATTAGATCTCCAACTACAGGTGTAGGTAAACGAATGAGTACACCATGGTTTTTTTTTTTTTAGAAAATGCTGCTGTGTATTTAAGGATAGATTCAAATTGTCAATATTAGATTTTACCTCTGGAATAATATCAGTGGGAAATTTATTTGTGGAAGTAGTGGACATACACATTGTATTCAAGGCGCCAAGTGATGGCAAATTGATCTGATGCCCTACAATGTAAATGCTAATGTCTTAGCAATTTCTGACTGATGTCTAATTCTCAGTGCAAGTCAGTCTCCTGGTTAAAAATGTTTTTGTTTTTAAAAAGCTGAACCCACCATCTAAGTCACAGATCTTTTGACTAATTGCTTCTGTCTTCCTTTATCGAGGCGTCTCAACAACAACGAGTTCACAGTTTTGGAAGCGACCGGAATCTTCAAGAGACTCCCCCAGCTTCGCAAAATGTGAGTCGCGTCCCTGAGGACTTGGATCGATGTTCTGTCACCGTGGCTTAACGTGCTCTCTGCCCTATTATATTTTGAACATAACGGTATTGTGCAGGGCAGTATGGTAACTCAGTGGGTGGTATGGTTGCTCCAGGGCCGTGGGCAGTCCGGTATCTCTAATTTAACGGTAGTCTGTGACTGTGTGAATGTGTGTGGCCTTTGACAGACTAGTGCCCCCTTCAGGTTGCTCCCTGCCTTCCTGAGCTCACTGCAGCTTGTAAGTGGTATGGAAAACAGATCGATGGCATTACGACCGAGGTGATAAGAGTGACTGTGCAGTAAATAAATGCAAAGAAATTTGTATGGTTTAGCAAAATCAGCTTTGACTGGGTAATATCCAGGCTATTATTGCACTAAAAGCTAATGGTTACATTTCACCGACTAGCCGCTAAGCTACAAGCTAAAAGGCCACCACAGCATACCCACACACACATACCCACACGTTCATTCATACACCCGCTAGCACTGTTTCTCTCCTTTTCCCCTCTTGCCTTGTCATTTTTGCTGCTTTGTTAACTAAAAGGCGCCATTTAGCATAGCGTGTAATCGGCTCAGTGGGCCAATGAAAGGCCTTGGCAGCTGGGGTGTATATGGGGGCGGGGCCATAAGGGCACTGACCCCAGCTGAAAGCTGATTGGCCCCCGGAGGGCACCCTCCCCTGTCACTCACTGATTCAAAGCACGTCGTTGGCTGATAATAAGGTTGGTCCCTCTGTATGAATCATGACCCCTCTCATGCCCCCAACCATAAAAAATCCTAAAATCGCCCCTGCTTGGCGGAATCGCTCAGTGGAGGGGCCACGGTTGAGCCCTTATGCTGCAACGACAGAAGTGTTCTGTCATTGCCTAGGAGGAGTAGCCCCATTGCGCTGCTGCGTTGACGGGTGGGGGTTGGGGGGGCAATCCGAAGGCAATTTCGGTAACATCTCATCACTGCGATCCCTGTTCTTGCTGCCCCCAATGCCCACAATGCCTTTGACGTCTTGTTTCATTAAGTATTTATTAGAGAAATCGCAACGGGAAGATTAGAGACAGTGACTTGGCTGCCCATGCCTATTAAAGCATTTTAGATGTGTAATATCCCAAAGGACACTGGGAGCCAAATCCAGGGGCATAGACGGTCAGGATTATTCCTGTATAATGGCAAACAAGTTCTCAATTAGTCTGGAGATAATTGGTATCCCCACATCTTAATAATGTGTGACAGTTACAAACTTTCCCATACAGAGGTGTTTTTCAAACTTGGGTGGGAGTACCCAACATCGTGCTGGGGGGGCCAAACTTCTGAGATTAAATAAATAAATAAACTCCTGAAATCCACAAAGTTCCACTTTCTCACTGGCATTTCCTTGTTTGTCCAGTAAAGTGTGTAGACAAAAAAAATGGACAAACCGATGAAATTTACGCAATTTTTCTATCGTCACTGCGTAATAGAGGCTGCAGATATAGACAAATGCTCAGCCAACGACCGAAAAAAGGAAAAATGAGTAGTAACGTTAAACCCACGACCAGTCATACCGATATTAATGTTTCCTAAGATGCACATCCAGCACATGCAGATGACGGCACCTCAGAAATATCAGTAGCCTAGCGCCATCAACAGCCTAGCGCCATCAACAGCCTAGCGCCATCAGTAGCCCAGCACACACACAGCTACTGTGGCTAGCCAAGACAGCCCAAACAGTGAAGTCGAAACAACACAAAAACTAAGGTGACCACACTCAGTAGGAAAGCATTAACTAGACAAGAAGGCACCATCAAAGAGGTGCAAATATATCGAGAAATGCATTACAACGGGGTTCGTGTATATTGGCAGTGAAGAATTTTGCTAAACACACCAACGTGCATCTTTAATTTAACATATAGCATTGACTATGATGTGGCTGTAGTCTGTGTATTTGTGTATGTTGGTGTATGTATAGAGGTTACAGGGGTACATAGAGGTAGGCTGAATATGGTGGTGGTTTTGGTGGTACTCTCCCTCTATTCATCCATCCATCTACCCCCTCAAACTTCAGCTGGATGGTCTGTCCATGTAGGAATTGTATTTTTGAACCATACTGCACCTCACTGAGCAAATGCGTAATTGCATAATAACAGGTGCAGAATAGGGATGCACCGATAGCATAACTGGCATCAGGTATTGGGCCGACACTGTGCTCATATTCTCATATTTCTTCTCGAAAAAACTTCCAAGAATATCAAGGACTTGTACCACTTAATTGCAACATTACGTTAAAAATCAAAACTACAGTGATTTCTCTTTTTTTTTGCTGCCCGATCAGGTTTTGGCATCTACTGAAAGATTTGTCAACCATGTTGGTCTGGTTATGCCAGGTTAGGTCATTGTTATTTTCAATGGTATAAATACTGCCTCAAGTACTCATACCGTTACTCGGTATTGGCAAGTACACAAATGTAAGTATTCATACTCGGTCTGAAAAAACAGTATCGGTGCAACCCTAGTGCAGAACCACATCTGTCAGGTAATAAGAGATTCCCAGTCCGCTGAATTATCTGATGCTTCTCCTTTAAGAAACTTGAGCAACAACAAGATCACAGACATCGAAGAGGGAACATTCGAAGGGGCATCGGGGGTCAATGAGCTAATTCTGACGAGCAACCGACTGGAAAATGTCCATTTCCGGATGCTGAAAGGACTTAATGGACTTCGAACCCTGTGAGTACATAATTAAGCATCAGGCAAATATTCCACTGCCCCAAGTCACTGTTTATGCTAATTAATTAATAGGATCTAGTCTGTACACTATGTCTGTGTGCAGTAATGACATATTATTATATATTCATTATAAATTCATAACAGACTGATCTTTTACAATACAATGTTTGTCTAGTTTTTATTAAAGACGTTCATAGCATTGGTTTCACTGTAGTTTATTCTGCTACATCTTTTTTTTAAAAGACGTGACAGTGATGAGTACGATTTAATAACTGTGCAGTAAGCATTATACAGCTGTTTCAAAGGGTGTTACCACGTTAATCCTGAGCTTGAAGTTGGCCACGTATGCGAATATAGATCCTGAATTCTTCGGAAGCTTTACACGGAAGAGCGACTCGCTCTGTCTGCACTCGTTTAATAATGCCACGTAATCCCCACACTCGCCGGAGACGTGTTTATGGGAAAGATGATCTTAATGAATGCTCTGAAAACAAACAGGGGAGGACAATGACTCCTCCTGTCCTGTCAAGCCCCCCCCCCCGCCAGATCCCTGCTTACCACCCTCGCAGATCTCTGTCTCATTGTGTGCGTGTCATAACGGGCTTTCTGTTCGCAGGATGTTACGGAGCAATCGGATTAGCTGCGTGAGCAACAGCAGCTTCACGGGCCTCAGCTCCGTGCGACTATTATCCCTGTATGACAACCAGATCACCAGCATGACCCCAGGAGCCTTCGACACTCTCCATTCTCTGTCCACGCTGTAAGCCTCGTTCCCCGGCACACTCATATCTGCCACAATCCCTATGAATCCCCCCCCCCCCACGCACAGCACGAGCTGGGAGCACAGGGGGTGGGGGCTAGCCTCTCGGTCTGTTTAGAAGATAGTGACCATAATTGGTAGTGATCTAGGCAGTGACACGCCATAACTCAGGTAAATCATAATGATTCCCAGGAATCGAATTTTGCCTCTGCTTCTTTGTGGCGGAGAATGGAGCCGATGGTAATAGGTAGTAATGACACTCGCACTGCCTGGTGGAGGGGGAGCTGCGTCTCAATGACAAGGCGACAATGAGGAAACAACGGCCGCAGATCAAACCCTAATATATAGCCAGCCACAGGAGAAGCGACACACCAAGGATTTGTCAAACAGTTCATTAAAAAAAGAGAAAATGTAGGCATATGCTGAGGGGCGGTGTGCAGCTCTGGGGGTTAGGACTGTGCCTGCGGTCAGGAGGTCGGCGGATCAGAACCTGCGGCTGAGAGAATGATGTCACTGCTGGGTACTCACCTCTGGGGCACTGTCTGAGCCTGGGCTCCGGTTCCGATGAGTCCTTCTTGGTGGTTACGGCATGTATGAGTTCGGACAAAAGGCAAGACAGGCCCCCAGCACAGGGCAGTACTGTAGGCCAGCCTGTTCGCCTTAAATTGGCTGCAGATCTATCTCTCATTCTTGTAGCTTTAGGTGCCTTTTCCGTCTGTCAGGGAATGAATTATTTCACGCTGTCCAATCATGCCTCACCCTTAAGAGTCTATATCTCCCTCCTTGAGTATTCTGTTATCCCTAGCATTAGCCTAGCGGCGCAACGCCTAGCTTTATTAGATATATCCAAAGCTCATGACAGAGCACACTTTTGAATGACAGGCTCAACAATAAACAAGGTCTCCTTGCCACATGAAATGCAAAGCGTCCGTCATTTAAGCCCTTTATCTGTTTTTCTTCTTTCATTCCTGGCGGTTGCAGATAGGGCGTCGGTAAATAATGGAATTCTCCCGAAAGTTCGGCTGAGCTGCGGCGCTGTCAGCTGGGGGAAAATCCGTTTCTTTTTTTTCCCTTAAGTTGTCAGGCCCTGGAGCCAGTGGCCTAACTGAAAGCCGCAGACTGACAAGCCAACGAAACGGTCATGTTTCGGTAAAATTCAGTAAATAAATGCAGTATGGGTCCAATCTGAGTATTAAATTGCTTGATAATGCTTGGTACACTACAACCTGACAACATATCAGAATGTCTGCCTCCCTCAATTAGCTGCAAATTGCATATGCCTCAAATTTCATCGCCGCAAACTCAATTTCCTGCCCGGCGTTCTTGACCGGATCCCTCAGTCCATAACAGTTAGCGATAATTCCGTTGTTTATAATTTAGCGGTGGAATGCCATCGCTACGAAAGCCTTCTGACAAAACAGAAGCCATCAGAATATCTCATGGATGAGCCGTACATTCCGTTTTCTTGGTAGACATTATTCTGTGCTGGAACGGAACATGCGGTCATCTAAGCCAAATTTGTGAATAAGTCTGAGAAATAATAATGCAGTAATAATAAAAGTAACTACATATTGTACTGTACCTCAAGCTGACGAACCACTGAAGCCGCGCAACGTTTTCAAGAGCGTCACAAAGTAATACGTGTGTTCGTTATTACAACCCGTTTTATTTAACCCAAATTTTTTATATAATAGACTTTATGGCAGTTCGTTCATAAGTACATTCTTAGCTTGGGAACTGCCTGTACTAGTTAGGAGTTCATAACCTGCTTTTGCTTTTTGTGTGTGGACTTGCACGGGTTATTTTTGGGTAATCTGATTCCCTCTGCAGTCTAATGACAAGCAGTCTAAGTTGATTTGGTTTATGAATATTGTGTGTTTGTCTTGCAATGACCACGGTGCCCTATGCTGCCTGCGAAACGTTGTTTGCCTGTCGTGACCCTAAAAGGCAACTACAAGATTTTGGGATGTTGGTTTTGTTTCATTTTTGTAACCTTGTTTTTTTATTATATAATTCACTAGGAATATTTTAAACGAGCCATAGTGACGGTCCTTTGACCAAACCTGTCGTACTTTTTTAGGAAGCTTCTTGTGGTCATCCTGCTACGCACATCGAGCACAAAATCACATTGCTAATAATAAGAATACAAATGAGCTCTAGGATGGTTGACAGCAGGTTAGTTTGTGAAGGTCAGTGCTGCAAAAACAGTAACATTCCTTTATCAATATGTCACGCATGTGCTTTAAAATGCTCCCTGGGTTAGCAGTGATCTACTAGCTTGTGGTTCCAGAGGTTGTCATGGGATTTGAGTCCAGCAGAGCCCCAGGAATAAAGTTTGATGCCCTTGATGTGCTTGCCAGGAACCTACTGGCCAACCCCTTCAACTGCAACTGTCACCTTGCCTGGCTCGGGGACTGGCTGAGGAAGAAGAGGATCGTCACGGGTAACCCCCGCTGTCAGAGCCCCTACTTCCTCAAGGAGATCCCCATTCAAGATGTGGCCATTCAAGACTTCGCCTGCGATGATGGTAGGTGCTTGGTCAACAGAGGTCCGTTGTCCTTCAGCGTTGATGGATGTCCTCACCGTTTCCCTGTCTTCTGCTGGGTCTTGCGCATATGGGCGAGGTGTGCGTTGGAGGCTTGAAGGTTGAGTTGAGTTGAAGGCCAAGTTCTTGTCGCTCGAGCTAACACAAACATGAGGCGTTCTGGGGTGGAGCCCGGCACATCGTTATTGAGTCATGAGTCAGAATAGGCCAGACAGTATTAAGAATAATGGCCAGCTTTGCTTATAAACACTATTGTATGAGGTCTCTGAAGGTTTAGGTCTTCTTCCCCCACCAGGCAACGATGACAACAGCTGTTCCCCCCTGGCCCGCTGCCCTTCTGAGTGTACCTGTCTGGACACGGTTGTCCGCTGCAGCAATAAAGGTCTGAAGACTCTCCCCAAGGGCATCCCCAAGGAGGTGACAGAACTGTGAGTCACTTGGCCACCTCCGAGCCTGTGGCCACCCTAGGGCACGGGCAGAACTCAGGGATGTAGTTCACACATTGCTTTTACAGATGCATTATTTCAAAGTGTAGAAATATGATTAATTACATTATTTCTGTAGGCAGTTGTGATCATGGGTGGAGCAGAAGAATAATGTCATTTGAGCCAAAAAGGCTTCTGTTTTTTTTATTACTGCTGTTCTGTAGGGTTACATGATAGTGTATTACTAGATTGTGTGGCTAATTATGCCAGTAGTTGATTTGTGGGATACAGAGCTGAAAGTTTTTAATTTAAAACCCTATAGGAATTAGATCGTACAGCGCAAATATGTTGCGGCAACACTACGATTTAAAACAGATTATTTCTTTTTTTTACGAACAAGGGCAGGCAGAATTATTTTTAAAAAAAAAATCACAATCATCAAAAATTAGAGTGAAAGCTATCCTGGGGCTTATAAAGTCATGATCTATTCCAGAAGCGTGTTCAGCACTTTTTGGCAAATTTTAACGTGCCTCAAATTAAGCCTTTGATCACTAATCTCCAAACGGGAAATCACGTTCGCCGAAGGTCATAGGTTAGTTTCCGACAGCGGGCCGCATCACGCCACCTGCATTAACGCGCTAAATCACTTCTGCCGATTTTAATTTCTCTCTCTTTCCCGGAGTATAGATTGCATCACTCGACTGTACTTTTCAATTATTGTATATCATCCGACGAGCCACTTCCAAAGCCATCCTGACAGTATTATGAGAAGGATTTGTCGATTAAATATGCCATGAATATTTATTCTGTTTTTAGCTGGTGTTAATTATTTCGTTCTGGAGGCTGATTGCTGGATCTTGGATCTATTTAACTCTTTAAACACAGGCATGTTTGACCCGCCTCCCTGCCCAGCCTTGATATAAAAAAATCTAATAAAGATGCTGTATTACAGAGCGTTGACCATAAAGCATGCATCAGACACCAGTCTGCATTTTACCATTGTTTTCACAGATTGAGGATGTATGTATATTTACATGTCAGATATTACCTCACTCTTTCACATTGGGGTCACATAAAAATACCCACACAACTGATATGGTGACCTTGAAATGATGACTTTGACTTTTGGGGTAAATGTGATATTTATTTTGGTTCCAGTATAAATATTCATCCGCAGCGCTGGAAATGTGGAATTTCCTTAATGTGGCTATAACCCTCGCTTTCTGTTTTGCCGGTAGGTATCTGGATGGGAACCAGTTCACCCAGGTTCCAAAGGAGCTGTCTAATTACAAGCATTTAACACTGATGTAGGTGGCTTTCATGCTTGTGCGTTTTTCTGTCCCGTCTCCTCTTCTGCGTGTGCGAGAGATCAACACGAATGGCACCTGTTGGCAGAGGCACTGTCCTTAGCTGCTGTTGAAAAATACGCCGTTAATTGCCCTTTTGAAATCTGAGCAGAAGCGAATGTCGCTCATAAACTCATGAACGAAAAAGTGTGTGAAATCTAGAATGAAAAATGTCTTCAAAATGGCATTAAGTAAAAATATTCTTATATAAAAATATCTGCTTATGTCCTGTTCTGTTTCTTTTATCTAAATGTGTCCATTTAGTAGTATTTTGAAATTAAAATGAAATTGCAGTTAATGATTCTTATTAACCATTGTACCAATGCAGTTTCTTTATGATTATGAAGTGTCTATCAGCTTATTATTATAGACAGTAAATTATTGAATAACCAAGAATGTGATAGAAAAGGCTTCCTGTGTATTGGCATGTTGTTCCTGTGGATCTGATTGTCAGCATGATCAGCGAAGTACTAATTTCTCTAACCGTGACCCGTATTTTTTGTCTCGTCTCTGTCACTGTCGTTTTCTTCCAGTGATTTAAGTAACAACCAGATCAGCACTTTGTCCACCGAGAGCTTCAGTAATATGTCTGAGCTGCTTACGCTGTGAGTCTGGCTACTTCACCGTACTGCTGCCGTATCTAAACGCACACTGTCCGACCCGTTTGCCGTTCAAGCATTGATGCGCCTGTTTGTAAACGTGGCGTCGACGTGACAATGGAAGCCGATGAAAGAATTGCTTCGAGCTGCTGTTTTTAATCTTCTGTTTCGGCCTTTCTTTTTGCCTCCCTCTGAAGAATCTTAAGCTACAACCGGCTCAGATGTATACCTGCGAAAGCCTTCGATGGCTTGAAATCCCTTCGGCTCCTGTGAGTTTCCACGCTGCTTCGGCGTATCCTCGCGTGCCGTCACCAGCTAGCTTGACGTTTGTTTCGGGACCGATCATGGGCGTCGTCGTAATTTAGCCCTCAAGCCTCACGATTTCCAAACTGGAGCATGAATTCAGACTGCCATGTGTGTTTACCTTTGTGTCAATGACAACGTTAGCGCTACAGGGAAGGTTCTAGAATCCGCTGAGAGCCCTAACGCATTCCGTTCCACCTGCAGGTCTCTTCACGGCAATGACATTGCGGTAATCCCAGAGGGGGCCTTTCAAGACCTGTCCTCGTTGTCACATCTGTAAGTCCACCCTCTATCCACCCTTCAGAGTGAATGAGGCGCAGGGAATTTGAACAGCTGGATGGGTTTTGCTGAAAAACAGATTCTTATAGCACGGGGGGGGGGGGGGATTTCTCAGAGATGAGTTGAACAAAAAATTGCTGTCTAGGTAGTGGAATAAGGAGATGTTTCTGATTAATGCTGTTTACGTTCCCGGATCCGTTTTCCAGTGGTGATTCAGATGTACTGTCCGTGGAGAGAGCGAGAGAGAGCAAAAAAACTCAAGGTTTTAGACCATAAAAGGATTTGTCTATGCTTGTGACTGCTTCTCTGTTAGCGGGAAACACAATCCGCGGAGTATTACACGTTTCCTTTGCCAGAGCAATTAGAAGCACTGAACTGAAGCAAACAGGTGCACAACAAAGTGGGTAAAGAGATTTTCTTTGTTGTAATGGGAGGAGAGAGGCTCCAGTGGAGGGGTGCCACGTTACATGCCTCTGCCCCCCCCCCCCCCAACAGCAATTTTAAGCCAGTCGGACGTAATGACACACATATTGCACCGTTCCAGGGGTGTGTCAATACATGTCAACAGGTAGCGTTTTCAGCACTTTGGACCAATAAAATATTTGTAGCTGAGGAACATTTTTAATGAGCGTCTCGGTGCTGTGACATGAATGATAGTGTCCTTGCCTTGTAAGATTTTATTTTCTTGCTACAATGAGTGCATAGTGCAAATAAAAAACTCAATGAACTCAATGCACTCAGCGTTTTTAATGTCTGTGAACAGACGCCAGAAACGCCGGAAAGGCATAGATAGCTCTGAATGTCTCCTGTGAATGCCTCGTTAATTAATTTACCTGGGTTGAGCTGTTAAAGTTCCAGTTTTCTGAAGGAGTTCAATTAACTGTCCACCAGTGCCTCCTGAAAAGCAGACAGGGTGCTTGCAGGAGTTTTACTTAAACAAAAATGTTCTGAGAGCAGAACGAAAAATGACATCTGATTGGTTGGTCCCGCCTCCTCTATTTGCTTGGACCTACCTCCTACACATTCTGATTGGTTATCACTCTGAACCAATCATTTTTCGTTCTGCCCTAAGGACATTTTTGTAAGTAAAACTTCATTAAAAGCAAGTTATCCAGAGTTACCAATCGTGTTGGCTAATGACCCAGACAAACAAGAATACATTGTAAAGTTGGGTCCTATACTGAGGATAAGGTTTGTTTTCTCTTTTTTTGGCCCCTGCCACCTCGTACAGTGCCCTCGGTGCCAATCCGCTGTACTGTGACTGTAACATGCAGTGGCTCTCGGAGTGGGTCAAGTCTGGGTACAAGGAGCCCGGCATCGCCCGCTGTGCCGGCCCCAGGGACATGACAGACAAGCTACTGCTCACCACACCCTCGAAGAAGTTCACCTGCCAAGGTATCCCCTTTCTGTACCGCCCGTTTACCCTGAAACGTTAATGAGGATCCGCTGAGATATCCGGGAGCGAGTTTGTCAGCGTCAGCATTTTGAGCAGTCTGACGTGAGCAGTGGTTCTTGGAGATGTTCCCTACTTGACATCTCTCTTGCTTCATTTCTGGTTACCTATGCTTGACAACTGGTAGATGTCGCTGGTCCATGTGGGCTTACGGTGCCAGGTAAGACAGGCAAGCAGCCTGGTCAAAGTCCTTCAAGTCTGAGAACCTAACTCTACCAGAACCCTTGACCTCAAAAGTGGACAAGAGTGCCCTTACCTCTCCATGTCTTCTCTCGTCCTCCCCCACCAATAGATGGTTGTGGACATACTGGTGATCCCCGCCTCAAGTATTTGCTTGCTTTCTGCCCCTGTGATTCTCCTCGTGACTTGAATGGAACATCCCCTCCGTGAAAGCAGCCCATTCTCCAAGCTCATTCTTACCTTCCAGGACCCATTCTCACACCAGCTCATTTTCACCTTCCAGGACCTGTCGACGTCAACATCCTGGCCAAGTGCAACCCATGCCTTTCAAACCCCTGCAAGAATGACGGCACGTGCCACAACGACCCAGTGGATTTTTACAGGTGCACGTGCCCGTATGGATTTAAGGTACTGACTCGACCCTCTGAATATCCAGCGAAATGCCAGGAATCTCTTGTTCATCGTGCTAAAAAGTGAATTTCATGGTCAGGGTCAGGACTGTGACGTGCCAATTCACGCGTGCATCACCAACCCTTGCAAGAATGGTGGGACGTGCCATCTGAAGGAAGGAGAGGTGAACAACTTTTGGTGAGTCGTTTTTTTTCTTGTGTAATAAAGATTTGTTAAAAAAATGACGAACAGGTCCAAATCCTGATGGTTTATAATGTTTTATTAAAGCTCCACCACAGGATCCACAAAAAAGTTTAAGTGCTATGTCTTCATTGGTGTGTTTTTAGTAGTGCAACTCATTGTTTATAAAGACAAACCAATCATATTAACATAATTAACTAATAGATACCTGATGGGCCAATCAGTGCCATTCGTTAATTCATAGCCACACCCCCCAAAGTATTACCTGTGAGACTTCACAGAAAAAAAATTACCCTTGAAGCTTGCATGGGTCACAACTATAGCTATGTTTCAATTAAAAATTGTACGCTAATTTTCAATAAGTTATTGAAGTGAAATTTACAAAAAGGACGTGTTGCAATTAATGGATGTCATGCGAATATTACCTGCCATTTCTCATTGTGAGATTAAGATCCATGTCTCCTACTTCAATGACTTAGTAGCTGTGGAAGAACTGGTTATGTCATACTTACCTACTAAGTCAAAAATTCTGTTTCCTTTGCAATTTTGCAAATACTTTTTTGACTCGCCAAAAACCAGCTAATGTGAAAGTGAACACAGAAAATGTTAGGGCTTACAAAAATCGAGTGTTTCCATTAGCGGTTCTTCAATTCGCCTCTTTAAAATATACAAGATCTGGGTCAACGGGAAGGCTGCTTCAGTTACCGTGAATGAGTGAATTAGTGTTTTTTTTAATAGTCGAATGCGCCGGGCATTAAGTCACCAGCATCGCATGGGTCTCGGGCATAATATTATAATCGCTGGTGTGCATGATAACCAGCCTGTGCCCTTTGACAGCATCATAACGATCGGATGGATCTGTGAGAGGAGTCGCTACGTTGGTATCTGTGATAGGCTGCAGGATGTGGCAAAGCAGCTCTCAATGGATGTACCGTGTTAAATTGTTGCTCCATTTTCATCATGGTATTCTTTTCTGTTTATTTTTTAGGTTTTTTAGGACAGCAATCATCCATAATTTATTTTTCCATTAAGTGTTTATGATAAGCGGCCTTATTCTGCCGTACCCGTGAGGTTTGTTTGTTTATGCAGACTAACAAATGCCCGTTCTGCTGCATATTATGGAAAGAGTGTGGCCATGTCGCTCAGCGAGAAAGCGGCTTTCTGGATGGACACGCTGGCAAGCTCTGCTGTGGCTGCAGATCAGCAGTGGGGCCAAGCTGATGAGGCGTCGAGTTGTCAGAGGCCTAGTCAGTAAAATCAGACCAGCGGGTTTTGGGGGCAGGTGTGTGTGTGTGTGTGTGTGTGTGTGGTCCAGGTGTGCATTACATTGTGGGGACTAAATGTCTCCACAATGTGATAAAAATCTGCTATTTTGACTCTCTGGGGGCCATTTTTTCAGTCCCCAAATGGGGAAATTCAATTTTATAAAAATCTGTAAACTAAAAACGCCAGAAGACTTGTATTTCGTTTGGTTACTTATGGTTAAGGTTAGGGCTGGGTAGGGGTTAAGGTCGTCATTGTTGGGATTAGGGTTATTCCCATAGAAATGAATGGACAGTCCCCACAAAGACATGAATACAAGCTATGTCGTTAGTGCATGTGTCTGTATGTGTCTTTGTGTGTGTATTTCATGTATCTGTGTGTATGGAGTTGTATTAAAGCCGACCCGCATCACCAGATGACCTTGCTCATGTACAACAGCCTTAGCATGTCCAACGTGACCATGTAGGACATGTCAGAGATTCATCTTCAGTATTCTGCACTGCATCACGTCATTCCGAAGGACAAAAAGGAATTTCCAGATGGTGCAAATGGACGTGAAAATCCGAATGGCTCTCCATGCCGTTTGGGGGAAAGACCCCCCCCGTCAAAAACGAAAATGCGGCATTCTGAGACAGCCTGTGGGTAGTGAGGTCACCCTTCAACTCAAATACATTTCTTTAATGTCACCATTGGTACTGTACATCTCGGAGAAAAAAAAGGAAAAATTCCCCATAGTCACACCATTCCTGTCTGCAAAGAGCACAAATGCGCCGTGCAGGTCTTTATCGGAAATATTTTGCTTGGAGGGGCCACTTGTTTTGGTTCTCTAGGACCTCATGTTTACTTTCTTGTAATACCAAATCATTTCATGTTTTTCTGTGCCCACTTAGTACCTTTGTGCGGCTTTGATTTATGGTGTAAAAAGTGCCACACTGGGAACATTAATATTAACTCGTAGACACGTATTCTTCCGTGTGGATCGACGGGCAAAATTAATCGCGGTCGCCTCTCCCTGTGGGTGACGGTGAAACAATGCCGCCGTATTGACTCGCCGAATTAATGGCTTCTTGTCCGTGTGCCACTCCAACCCGCTGTGTGCCGCCTTAAGATGAAACGAGTTAATCAGCGAATGAAATGGCTCTGCTGCGGCCTGCATGAATAATGAAGCGCGGCTTCCATTAAATTAGCTTAATAATTCTGCCACAGATTGGAGATCATCCTGTGAAGCTTATTAAGGTGGTGCAGCGAGATGGGAGCTACTGCTCTTGTGCACTTCATTAAGTAATTACCCGGACTTCTTAGCAAAACTTTTTCGGCTAACAATTAATCAGGCGCACTCTCCAACCTGTAAGAAAAGGAATTAATTGGCTCCGCTAAGTAGCTAATGAGAAATTATGTACATCTGTCGTCGTTTTTGCTGAGTACACTTTATTTGCAAGATTAGATGCCGTTGAGTTTCAATTAGGCGTCGGAAAGAGTAATTGGCTCAATGACAGCTGAGATGACAACGATCGGGACCCAAAGGGCTCAGTGTGGATTATAGCCCCGCCCCCCCCAAGCTCCCAGCTGAAACTGCGTGTGCTGGTGTCCTACGCAGGTGTGTGTGCGCTGACGGCTTCGAGGGTGAGGCCTGCGAGACGAACATCGACGACTGCGAGGACAACGACTGTGAAAATAACTCCACCTGTATAGATGGCATTAACAATTACACCTGCCTCTGCATCCCTGAATATACAGGTAAGGTCATACTGGACACGACAGCAAGAGGTCATTGGCTCTGTGCAAACAGTTAAATCAATACATGTTTCAAGAGGCAGAGTTTCCATATTAACAGCCCTTTCCCATTAACAAAAATTCTTTAGGATATTTGCCATTCATTTACCAATTAACGTGTGTATATAACTCTGGAACAAATCAAGAGACCACAATCAAATTTTCAGTTTCACTCATTTCTCAATTTATGGGTGTGTCTCTGTGTGTAATACATATTTTTTTGCAAACTCCAGCCTGGTTCTTCTCCTGTTTCTCATTGATGAAGGGCTTCTTCCTTGTTTTATGGGACTTCAGTCCTGCTTCTAGGAGCCTGATACAAATTGTCATAGCAGTGCACTTCAAACCTGCACTTAATGTTTCCCGTTCTTTTTGAAGGTTGCTTGATGTCATCTTCCGATTCACGAGGCACCGTTGGATAAGTTGACGGTCATCTCTAGCATTAGAAAGTCGCTTCTGCCCTCTACCTGGCTGGTTTTTAATTATTGCCCAGTGTCTCCTGTTTTACATTGTTCTTGCATACTGCAGTCTTAGAAATTTTGAGCCCAGGAAACAACCTGCCGCTCAGTGTAGCCTTCTGCCAACAGAACCAGGATTAAACCAAGATTTAACGATGCAGTTTCTTAAAAAATATGGAGTGATCTCCTACTTTTTTCCAGAGCTGTATGTTGCGTTTCTCTGAGGCTAGTTTACTAACACCTACAGTAACTGCCACCCTCAATGTAGTGGAATGATTGCGAGTGTAACTGACTTAATTTTCCCAGAATGCATTGGCAGAACAACCGCTAAATACATAACGTAACTCATATAACGAATGACTGGCTCTATCACTACATACTGGCTTTTCTCTCTTGCCCAGCCCAGACTACGGCTGACAGTTTCGCAACATGCTCGGGAGGGGGTGATGAATAAGTGGATTTTGGATCCAAAGCTTTCCCTATGCCAAACACGATTATTTCTGTCATAGGAAAAGGATAGCAAATACTACCAATGCACCAAAAGGTATTATGGGGCTGGCAGAAATATGGGCTGAATTAAATAGCACCTCTCAGTTTGGACATACCTAAAGCCTTTTATTTTAATACCTGAATTACTGTTTATTCAGAATATGCAGTTTACAGTCCAGCATTTTCCAATTTAAAGACAGTAATGAACATTTGTCAAATTCCAGGAAATATAGCTAAACACGTAGTGTAAATAAAAAATAGTGATGCATTAAAAACAATTCCGATCCTCTATGGATTTGGCCACAAGGATGAAATGGCAGCAGCCTTTCATACAACTCAAATTTGTCTAGTTGAAATCCCAGAGGTCGGCCCTGGCAGAGATTGCCAATCACCTACGGTTTGAAAATAGCCTTCTCCAGTTCTTCACTGCAGATAGATAAATGGCCTTGGTCTGTATATGTGTGGCCTGCCTTTTGCCCCCCCCCCAATCCCGGGACGGACCCTCGCAATCGCTGTTGATTTAATAAAATAGAGGAAACACAGAAATGGTTGGGCGTAGATACTGTGTACTTTTAGCTTAGCGGCTATCGATGAATAAGAGTTTAACCAAAGCAACTCATACCATGAAAAGGCCCATTGCCCCACTGAGACTCACGAGCAAGACTTAAGAAAATGAAAAGGAAGGTCACTGGGTGCATGTAGCTATATTTCGCGATTTAAGGATCTGATCGTGGGCTGTGAGAGCTACCTCATCTAGTGGCTTCCTCTCTGTCACACTAACACCCGACCGCTAGCTCTGTCGTCTGCCTCTTGCTTTTCCATGTCACCACCGTCGCTCTGCGCTGCTGCTAACTAGCAAAAACGTCTCTGTCTCCTCTGTCCCCTGTCACCGCAAGCAGCTATTCTCAATGAGGTGGAGAAAGGTTAGTTGGTCATCCTCTGTCTTTATTCTTGGGTGTCTTTAGCTGTGCTCGGCCTCGCCCTAAGGACAGGGGTGGGCCACAGTGCCCCTGCATTTAAAATAATGTCTGGGGAGTTCCCACCCCTGGTTACAGCCATCCTAGTACTTTGGGGCTCAGCTCTGCTAAAGACTAGCATGCCATCCCCGCCCCCTTCCGACTGCATTCTGTATTCATATTACTGTCCATTGCACGCTCTTTACCATACCTGCTGATTGGAGGTGAGTGTGTGTGTGTGTGTGTCTGTGTAAATGGCTGGGTGGGCGAAGGGGGGTGTAAAAATTCCGTGTCGCCAAGCGACGTTTATACCGACTCTTCTCTTTTCCCTCTGGCCGCATTCTAACGTTTTGTTTTTCACGATCGCTGACTGTTCCGCATGAGACGTAGCGAGACGCCATTATGACGGGCAGTAAAACTCATGCTGGGTATTATATGGGAGTTTTTGCTGGTTGATACAGGCCGTCAAGAAAGGTCTTTCGCGCAATGTGTAGCGCATGCAGGAACCGAAACTTAACGTTGTCGGTCAGCAAATCCCATCCCTCGCTGAGATCAGACTTAGGATGCCTTCCGACATATTCTGATGGCATATTTTCCCAGCAAAGCAGTGCTAAGTTTTTTTGCTACATCTTCCTCCTTCGGGCGACAGAATCTAATTACTCTCCGAGACACTGCAGCACTCCACTGGAGGTTCTCCCTGAGCGATGCGTTCTTAACGTTTTCGCAGAGTCGTTTCTGCTACACCTGCTCTGCCGTAATGACCTTGCAGGCCGTGCCGGTTTGTAACAGAGATTACCTGCTTTAATGGGCTGGCAATCAACCAGCTCTGCATTTGAGCAAAAAAAAGAAGGATGTAGACCGGAACTAAGCTAAAAAGGATGACTATTCAAAGTACCCTTCAAAGGAGATCCAGCACAGTTAAATAAGCTTGTTAAAACTGTGTTTGATCAGACAATCTAAAGAATGCAGGGGTGATTCTAGAATTTTTTTAAGGGGCGGGGCATAAAAGGGGCCAGCCTTATTATCGGTCAATGATATGCTTTGAACAAGTGAGTGACAGAGGAGGAGGCACACCGAGGGCCAATCAACTTTCATTTGGGGCCAGGACCCCTGAGGCCCCGCCCCTGTACACTGCCCTGACTGAATGTTAAGATATTAAAGAAAACCTGAGTTAAACCTTTACTCAGGATTAAGCACACATAATTAATAAGATGTCTCAGAGACACCCAGATCCGGCACCCTCGGCGGGTAAAAATAAGGACGTGACCATGACATTATGACACTGCGATTCGGTTTTGTCAAACGGCGCATTAATCAAAAGCAAGGCGCAAGATCGATCTTTGCCCCGCAATTACATCGATTCCGGACAATTTTGTAATTATTCCACTCTGAGAATTGCTGAACTGCAATATTTTGTTATTTATTTATCTTGAATCCCTAAAGCCGGTTGATCGATAGGGCTTTGTGAGGCACAGAGAGTGTCGCTGCTGCTGTAGTCAGACCAATTCATCACAGGCATAGCGTGACGCTGTATGTTCGCCCGTGTCTTCCTGGTCTCAAAACGGTTAGGCCATAAAAGTCATCCAGCACAACACAGCACCATTCTCCCCACTAAGGACCTCGGGGTTTGACTGGTATTAAAGATACATAATTTAGTACCTGGTATGTAATTTCACAAAATGTTTTATTGATTGATGGCGTCAGTCAGAGAGGCGATGTGTAAACGATGAGATCTCTGGAGTTAATCTCTCTTTTTTCCCCTTTTTGGTGTCTTTTCTTGCCTTTCCTGGCCATTCTCTCGCTGTTAGAGGAGAAAAGAGAAGCCCTCCCCCCTATCTCACACCCAC
>JAODKC010000053.1:816735-846155 GCA_026777985.1 Mormyrops attenuatus | reverse complement strand
GACGGCAATGAAAATAACATAAAAAAACACACCAGACACTGATACTGCCCGTCTGTTTGAAAAAGAGTTCACGGAGGGAAGGATGAAAAGATAAATTATTTAATACACCTGCACAGCGGTGACCATGCCATCCGCATCATTCCACTCAGGAATATAGATTGAAAATGCGCACAGAGGGTTTCTGTCGTGACTTCTCCAATGGCCCGTACGGAAGATCCGGCCCTGGATTTGGGAGCTGTGTATGAGCCTTTCATGCAGGGCTGACCAGGGGAACTGGGGGGGGGCCCTGGAGAGGGGGGGGGCCCTGGAGAGGGAGGGGGCGCTGCCACCCATCGAGGCCGCTGAGGGTTGCTGTGGCTGTTTGTCTTGCAGGTGAACTGTGTGAAGAGAAGCTGGATTTCTGTGCCTCTGAGCTAAACCTCTGTCAGCACGATGCCAAGTGCCTCCTGACTCCTACTGGGTACAAGTGAGTGTGAGCCTGAGAGACTTCCCACCACGGCCCGTCTGGCCGCATAGTAATGGGAGTGGCAGTGTTTTTGCTGGATCCTCTTCCGATCAGTCGGTTCTGTTCGCCTGCTTGCGGTTTCGTGGCGACACGAACCGGATATTCATTCTCTGGGTTTTTAAATTACGGTTTTTAATTCCTGGAGTGACTTTTCTCGGGGTCACGAGTTCCGTTTTAACCTCAAGAGCCATGCCGGGACATGGTAGGATTAAAAGATGTATGATTCATTGCTAAGAACCTTGTTCCTGAATCTTAATTCTTAATTGGAAGGCGTCTTTGTCCTGTGAGAAGCCATGCCGCCGGGTCACATCTGCCGATATGTTTACCGGGTTACGGGTTGGTTATCTAGTGCTGTCTGACTTGTTACAGGTGTGAGTGCACCCCAGGTTACGTGGGTGAGCAGTGCAGCATCGATTTCGACGACTGCCAGGAGAATAAGTGTAAAAATGGAGCTCAGTGCATCGATGCGGTGAACGGGTACACCTGCGTGTGTCCTGATGGTTACAGGTGAGTGCACATTCGGTGTAGGATATACTGCTTGAGATTTGGGTGTTGGTCGGGAAACTTACTGGTGAATTGGTATCTCCAAACTGCCAGTAGTGTGTGAGTGTGAATGCGGTCATGGGTTAGCATCCTTCTCATTCACGTTACATTTTTGTGTATTGAGCAGACCCTTTTATGGATTAAAATAAAACACAGGTCATATAATCCCTGCAATATGGGGTTTAGGGCCTTGCATAGTGGTGCTGGGACTTGAATCAGCAACCTTCTGATCACAAGCACAGGCACTAATAACATGCTGAGCCCCACACCGCTTCCGTGATAGAGAGGTCATCTTTAGATTTGACCCCTGAACCTGCTGATTAAGGAGCCAGCACCCTACCACTGCATACTCAGGGAGTTTGCCGGGACAGGCTCCAGGCCCACTGAGACCTGCAATAATGATTTATATGGTTAATGCCACCACATTAAGTGAAAATGTAACTGTAATGTTTGGCTTATGGGGAGAGTGTGGGTTAGGTCACTGTGACTATGATCAGAAGGTTGTTGGTTCAAATCCTGTGATCACCCAGTTTCACCATTGGGCCCTTGAACACCCTCAGTTACTCCATAGACTAGCTGACCCTGGTTCTAAAAAAATCTACATCTGATAAATTTGTTGCTAAAATGGTCTGATCGCCGTTTCTCTGAACAGCGGCTTGTTCTGTGAGTTCTCCCCGCCGATGGTGCTACCGCGCACGAGTCAGTGCGATAACCACGAGTGCCGCAACGGGGCCCAGTGCTTCATCAAGGGCAGCGACCCCATGTGCCAGTGCCTGCAGGGCTACCAGGGGGAGAGATGTGAGAAGCTCGTCAGCGTCAACTTTGTGGAGCATGAATCGTTCCTACAGATCCCCTCTGCCCTCATCAGCTCCCAGGCCAACATCTCCCTGCAGGTATGGCCCCAAAACCGCATCGGAAACTTCCAGAAGGGCTCGCCGGAGGTGGCTGGTGGCCAAAACTATCCTTGCACTGAGAAATCTCTGACACTTATGAGAAGATGATGAAAAAGATGCAATATGAGAAACAAGTACCCAGTTAATGTAGGTACCAGAAATTGTTCTCCATTTACATTTTCATTTTTTTCCCAAAATGCACTTTGCTCTACAGAGCTCTGGTTGCCCGTGGAGATTCTGATGAGGGCCCGGCATGTTCCAGTGTCTCCGGTGTCGGTCCTGGCTCCTAGACACCTGCAGTCGAGGGTTTTTCATTTTGGGAATTTGACTTCTCAGAGCTGCCCAGGGTGCATGCTCAACTGGGGGAAATTATACCAAATCTCTGGACTGGATAGATTGTGCGTTGCAGGTCCATTACTGAAAGCATCTTTCCTCACGCCTACATATTAGAGGGCATTGTGTTTGCAGATTATCATAATCATTCATATTTTAATAAAAATAGCAGGCGTAGTGCACAGCATGACTGAAACGAGGGGTGCGTACAGGCAGGGTGGAATTTTGGGGGGTGGGGGCCCCTGGTTTAATGTCATTGTTGGGGCCCTACCTTCAACATAAAATGCTGCTATGACAACTAGAAAAAAAAATATTACAGCTCAGGGCCAAGGGCTACAGCCTAGGTTAGCCTGTGTGTAAGTCCAGTCTTGCAAGGGTGCCACTAGAAATTTTGCGTCCCATGAAATTATACTATATTCGGCCCCTAACCCAGACCAATCAAATTATGTTTTTAGGGCCCCCATCACTCATAGGCCCTTGGAATCATCCTAACTTTCCCCTCTTGTACGGTCCTTGTCTTTCAGATCGCCACTGACAAAGACAATGGGATCCTACTCTACAAAGGTGACAGTGACCACATCGCCGTGGAGCTCTACAGGGGGCGCCTGCGAGTGAGCTACGACACCGGCACTCATCCACCATCAGCCATTTACAGGTAACGCACCGCCCCCCCACCACCAAGGACCTGGAATGAAGTTCACCTGAGACCCACCCTGGGGACCGGTCACAGTCCTGTTCTCGCCCTTGGAAACACGAGACCCCTCTGAGGCCTCGTCCTGGTTTTCCAGACGAAATCTGAGGCGCCAAACGCTTAAGACATAAAAGTGAGATGTTTGCTTTGCCATAATGAGCATAACAGTAAGGAAAACGGCGGCGGTTAAATGCCCGGTTACGCGTGGCTGGAATGCATTTTATTTGTTTACATTTGAAAGGAAACATTTTAATATCCCCTCCAGGATCTCCATCTGTTTATGGGCTAAATTAGAAAAGCGACACTGATAGTGCTATCCCGGTTCAAATGAAGCCGTATTTTCTTCATGGAGCTTAAATGTGGCCTATTTTAAACGTTTAACACGTGGAAATCGCATTTAAATGGGTCACAGTGAATAATTCAGAGTCGCCATAAAAGTTGTATATGTGGAGTGTTTTTTTCTCCATGGGCAGCAGGGGCTACCATTGGGTCCTTTATATGCCCCATAAGTTGGGCATAGCTGATATTTAGGAGGCCACCGTCTGCCAGCAGAAATGGTGGCAATTTTTTTGTCTTTTAGCTTTGTTTTGTTTTTTTTTCTGGCTTATGTTTTTATGGTTGCCTTGGGGACAGTGAAAACCTGCTTCCTCGTGCCACAGTGTCTGTATTATGGGAAAAAAAGACCAATTTCTTTGTTTGTCCTTTGCGGGCACAGCCCTCCCTCTGACGTCCAGCTCCCGAACTGACTTTTCAATTTCTTTTCAAAACGGATTTCTTTTACATTTCCGGAGCCAGTAAGACTGAAACTGGAGGCTACAGTACGTACATGCTAAATGTCATATACAGCTATGAAGTTAAAGGGACGGCTCTGTATTCGCAGTGTGGAGACCATCAACGACGGCAGCTTCCACATGGTGGAGCTGGTGGTCTTTGAGCAGACCCTCTCCCTGTCCATCGACGGCGGCAGCCCCAAGTCCATCAGCACCCTCTCCAAGCAGTCCACACTCAACATAGACTCACCACTCTACGTAGGGGGTAAGCTGCCAACTCTAAGCTCTTCATGGCATATGACATCATCCCCCCAATTTCTAGGAGAATGTGGGAGTGGAGGGGCGCAGAAAGGTGGGATTGACACTATGGGGTGGAGTCTTTATTGAGTATGCTAATTAAACCATGCCCCCCCCTCGTTCACAATATGGTGGGATTAACACTGTGGGTTTGCATTGAGTATGCTAATTAAGTCACGCCCCTTATTTTCCCCATCCCACTGAAAGGCGGGACTTACATATATGCAGTTTCTAATTCCATTAGGCAGGATCTGCAAGCCTGAAAGAATCCCTGCCCCCTCCAAAATGTGATAAAATCAGGGATCATCATCCCCAAGTCTAGATGTCTCACTGAAAGATTATAAGGGGCTTGGTCTGCATTGAGCATGCTAATTAAACCACTCACCATTACTTGCCACCCATCTGAAACACAGGACTGAAACCGTGGGGCAGAGTCTGTATCAAGTATGCTAATTAAGACACACCCCCCATATGTAATCACTCTGGAAGATGGGACGGACATCATACACGTTTTCCAGCTATTGGGCAGGAGCTGCAAACCCCACCCCAAAATGAGGGCAAGAACACAAGCCCACTTGGGGCTCACATAAAAACAATTCAACATAACCCGATCATCTTGTGGACTGGCTGGCTCATACGTTCACCGTCAAAAGGCTTCTCCGGCTGATGGGATCTGCTTGCCGCCGTCACTCTCCAGCCTTCCCGAAGTGCTGTTGTTATTGAGGCTAAGTGCTACAAGTCTGTCAGATGCTGCCCTCTACAGACCCATCTGTGGGTCCGCCATTCGACTCACATTACAGGCCTGTTCTGAACTGCCGGCATCGAAGGATAATAAACTCACGCAATTTGTTTGGCAGATGGACGTATTAGCATTGTGCTACACCCTACATAATGTTTTGATGTTTTCAGCATGGCACTCATTTGACTCCCATTCTACCCTAGTCCCTGCTGCTGGGGGGGTCTGTGTCAGACAGATCCCATTGGCTCCCTATGACCGTGCTAAGATTAGCTATACAAAACGACAAGGTTCACCTTGGTCTTTATGAATGGTGTCATTTTCCGGAGGAGTCAAGCTAAGCAAAACCCACGAGCTGCACAAAGCAAGACGTATGGATTGTTTTCCAAAAAGCTCCTGGTGCCAGCATGGATTTAAAGTGATGCCAAATTATATTTCTAATACGGTCCTCTGCACTCAAGCCCGGGCGTACTTAATCTCACCGCGGAGAACAGCATAGACACCCAATTTAGGATTCCTTTGACAGTTGTACAAGTTAAATGGATGTTGTAAAGTAAAATTAACCCCTCCATTAGTGGAATATATCATATATCTGGGGAGATGGGCGACACAGAGGTTCTTTAGGTAACACTGTAATCTCTCCTCCAGGATTGTGATGTGAGGAGTTTGCATGATCTTGCACGTCCTCTGTCTAGAGATGAATTGGAATCTGTCACTTGCCCTTAGTGTACGTATGATTTTGAGCGTGTGTCCTGTGATGGTCCCATCCAGTTTGTCCCCTGCCCTGTGTCCTGTGATGGACCGGCATCCCGTCCAGTTTGTCCCCTGCCCTGTGTCCTGTGATGGACCGGCATCCCGTCCAGTTTGTCCCTGCCCTGTGTCCTGTGATGGACAGGCATCCCGTCCAGTTTGTCCCCTGCCCTGTGTCCTGTGATGGACCGGCATCCCGTCCACGGTGTCCCCTGCCCTGTGGCCTGTGAAGGACTGGCATCCCGTCCAGTTTGTCCCCTGCCCTGTGTCCTGTGATGGACCGGCATCCCATCCACGGTGTCCCCTGCCCTGTGTCCTGTGAAGGACTGGCATCCCGTCCAGTTTGTCCCCTGCCCTATGTCCTGTGATGGACCAGCATCCCATCCAGGGAGTCCTGTGTCCTGTGATGGACAGGCATCCCGTCCAGGGTGTCCCTGCCCTGTGTCCTGTGATGGACCGGCATCCCATCCAGGGTGTCCCCTGCCCTGTGTCCTGTGATGGACAGGCATCCCGTCCAGTTTGTCCCCTGCCCTGTGTCCTGTGATGGACAGGCATCCCGTCCAGATTGTCCTCTGCCCTGTGTCCTGTGATGGACCGGCATGCCGTCCAGGGTGTCCCCTGCCCTGTGTCCTGTGAAGGACTGGCATCCCGTCCAGGGAGTCCTGTGTCCTGTGATGGACCGGCATCCCGTCCAGGGTGTCCCCTGCCTTGTGTCCTGTGATGGACAAGCATCCCGTCCAGGGTGTCCCCTGCCCTGTGTCCTGTGATAGACAGGCATCCCGTCCAGTTTGTCCCCTGCCCTGTGTCCTGTGATGGACCGGCATCCCGTCCAGTTTGTCCCCTGTCCTGTGTCCTGTGATGGACCCGCATTCCGTCCAGGGTGTCTCCTTTCCACGTGCCCTGTGCATCCTGGGATAGGCTCCAGGCCCATAGTTACCCTCTGCTGGGTAACCACTTATGGAAGATGGATGGCTGGGTGTTTAGGGGAGATGATTAGGTAAATGGTGGCGATCTGCACTCTGGCAACTGGGGCACTCATTTTTGCTGCATTCAGTGCTTTTGTGCACGGACTCTGGCATCTGCTGATGATGCCTGAGAGTTCAGCAACAGCAGATGGCTGTCCTGTTGCGTGTGGCATGTCGAATGCGGGCTGCTCCTCCCGGCTGGGAGCTCTGTCAGGGACTGGCCGCCAGGTCAGCAGTAAGGGGTGTCTGTTAACCCGTTTACCGTTGGCTCGCCTGTACCAAGCTGTCTGACCTGTAGTTTACAAACATTTAATCACTGTGATGGGGCTGATGCAGAGAGCCAGGCTTCTGTGTCCAGGATTGGAAGATTGTTCAAATCCCATGGCTGGCACAGTGAAGTCACCGTTGCACCCTTGAGCCAGGTTCTTAACACCAGTTGCTCCAGGGCTTGCCTGTTCCTGCTTTCTTTGGGGCAAAGTGTCTGCAAAAATGTGTGAATGTAAGTGAAATTTTCCATTGAGGAACATGGTAACATTGGTGTGTATTGAGATTGGTGTGGTGGGGTGCATTCAGGGGGGTTCACGACGGCAGAGGCTAATGGGGACCCGGGAAATAACTTCCGCAGGGATGCCAGTGACAGCAAACGTGGCGGCGCTGCACCAGGGGCCCCAGCAGAACAGCTCCAGCTTCCACGGCTGCATCCGCAACCTGTATATCGACAGCGAGCTGCAGGACCTGGCGCAGTTCCAGCTGCAGGACGGCATTCTGCCCGGCTGTGAGCCGTGCCAGAAGCCGGCGTGCCTCCATGGCACCTGCCACGCCACAGGTCGCTCCAGCTTCACCTGTGAGTGTGAGACCGGCTGGACGGGGGCGCTGTGCGACCAACAGACCAACGACCCCTGTCAGGGTAACAAGTGAGTTATGGCGCCCCCGTGTGGCAAGCTTCGTCACCGGCACCCACCCATACAAAACAAAGTGAAATTTGCTTGCTAAGTCGGTGCTCCTGGGTGGTCACATATGTCACCTAATTGGTTGACTGGTGTATAAATGTGGATTGCGAGAACGATGGTGCTATAGGTTCCAGGCAAAACAACGATGCCCCAAATTAAAAATTTAAAAAGAACATGAACAGCATTACATCCACAGCCTTGGTTAGTAAATAGAGACACATATGGCAGAAAATTGTACCTGATATTGCACTGTGACTTTATAAAGGGATTTTTAAGCTACAGACACAACTGGGGTCCACACATCCAGGGTCTGCCTAAGGCATAAGTGAACTAAGCAGCTGCTTAGGGCCCAATGGCCACCAGGGGGCCTTCTCCCGTCTGATCTGCCTGTCATGGCGCTAGCTCTGCGCCCGCTGGTGAGGGCCCGTCTGCGGTGTCTGCTCTGTGCACATCCATGGCCCTTACCAGTCCGCAATGCATTCCCTCACCATGGTTCGGCGCCTTACCATGTCTCTTGCACCCCCTGCAGGTGCACCCACGGCACATGCCTGCCCATCAACGCTTTTTCCTACAGCTGCAAGTGTCAGCCTGGCTACACCGGCGTGCTGTGCGATGAGGAGGAAGAGGTTTTCAACCCATGCCAGTCTATTAAATGCAAGCATGGGAAGTGCAGGCTGTCGGGTCTGGGAAAAGCCTACTGCGAGTGTAATAGCGGATATACGGGAGAGGGCTGTGACAGAGGTAAGGCGGAGCCACTCTCCATCGCAACCAATCAGAACGGCTCTGTGTACCAAGGGCTCTCTGCTTCCAGTTTTCTCTGTCTTGTTTTTTTCTTGACTGAATTATATTAAACAAAACTAACACATTAAGAAAACTAACCTTAGAAAAATAAAGGATAGCACTTTACTTTTAGTAATTTATAAACACATACATAATACATTATAACCATGGCTATAAATATTTTTAAAAAGGCATAACATATAGCCATGTTTATTGTGCATTATGACAGCCTTATGAAGGTCTCCTCAATAATACACTATATATACCTTTACAGTATAATGCCTTCCTTAATGCTTATCAACCCTTATAATGTCATGCCGTGTATAGTCATGTTTATTATGCATTACAAATGCTCTGTGAAGCTCTCATCTATATTGCACTATAGATACCTTTATAATGCATTATAATGGTCGGTATAAGCAATAAGGATGCTTTATTACTGCATTATAAAGGTATCTATAGTGCATTCTAGATGAGAACTTCATATAACATTCATAATGCATAATAAACATGGTCCTAATGTGTAATGCCTTTTGATAAATATTTATAGCCATGTTTATAATGCTTTATGGATGCATTATTATTTGTTATTATGTGTTTAGAAATTACTGAAAACATGGCCAAAAGTAAAGTGTTACCAAATAAACCCTGCCAGTCAACAGTTATAACATTCATGTTGAAACTGCATTTTTCTTTTTTGGCAAAACATATTTTTATGAGCCACTTGTGTCATGTCTGTACTACATTTAATTTATGGGCCACGATTAATTTTTCAGTTGTATAAAGAAAATGTAGCACCAGATTTTTGAGCTATTGACATGGTGTTTCTTTTCATGGAAAATGACTGAAAATAAATTTTATTAGGACGACGAAGTGTGTGCTTTGGAAAATTCATGATCACATCACGTTTGCTTACCAGCGATCTTTAGCATTTCAGATTAAAACAGCTCACATGTTTTGTCTTTAGAAACTATAACATTTTGGGAGATTGCTGGTCTTTAACCTTTTCAGAAGCAAAGTATTATTTTCCTTAACAGTGTATGGTGCAACGTCATTAGTGACCTTTTCAGAAATGTTCTGTTGCATTTTTCGATGCGGTCAGATGATTAATTGACCTTTCTTCTCTGGCTGCTTGTTTTTGTGTGTCCCCCCCACCCCCGCCCCCCAACTATGAAATGCACCCCAGTGATTCTGATACTATTCTTATGCTATACTCTGCTTCTGACCTCCCAGCCTCCTCTGATTATTCCCTGAGCCCCTCGCGGTTCAGACAGGTGAGACCCTCCGGGGGGAAAGCAGACTCAGGATCCGCCTCTCGTTCTTGGCTCCTCACTCTGTTCCTTTTGAAGTCATTCCTTGTCCATCATATAAGCCAGTGTTTCTCAACCCAATCCACAGGGACTCCAAGTCCATACTTTTGCTCCCTCCCAGCTCCCAGCCAATCAGCAGCTTGGAATTCCTGGTACAGGTATGCTGGGAGCTGGGCAGGAGCAAAACCGCAGACTGCTGGGCGTTCCCAAGGACTGGGTTGAGAAACACTGACGTACGTAAACTTTTTATTTTAGTTCATGAACATTCATCGAAAGCATATGTGTGCATGTATATTGCTGTGTCCTTAAATCATAAACTCTGTTGTCTTCAAATACGATCCAAGCCATACCGTGGTGTTTTGCTGTTGACCCTGCGTTCCTCCTCAGCATCTTGTAAACCATCATGCTGCTTTTTATTTTTTGTGTGGGTGTGTAAATATAATTATTTACGAAAGACCAAGTAGGCTTAGATTATTTAAGTTTAGAATATTTACAGATCTTTATGTCAGATTAAGGGAGTTTACAGTTTGATAAGCGTCAAGCAGAGAGCTAGGTTGGCCGTTCCATTACTGTCACTTTATCGAGCAACGCGTTCTGCTCAGATTTTCCATTTTTGACTCTGTGCTTAAAGTTCAGCCAAATTCAACTTTGACCTTTCCACCTCTGACCTCTCAGATGCTCAGCCAATGAGAGAATAGCTATTTGTGATGTGAGCCAATGTGACCAGTGGTGGAAAAATTTGATTCCACACCAAAATGTTACTCAAGTAAAAGCAAAAGTCATCCAGTAAAATACTACTCAAGTGAAAGTAAAAAAATAATAATACCTGGTTTTAAAAGTACTTAACCAACAAAGGTAAAAAATACTACACATTCAAATCTATTGATCTTACAAAAAGCAGTCTACCCTTTTAAATTCAGTCAAGACAGGTTTGAATACAGCATTGTTACAGTGCATCATGATAAGGAAAACTGAGTCACAGGAGGATAAGCGGATATTTTCTTTGTATTCCGAAAAAGCCAGTGGTGCTTGCCAGCACAGATTAGCGGGATGATGTTACATCGCTTATTCTGTGGAAAATGAAAAATCGATCTACAGTCCAGACTTAATAATGAATTATAAACATGTCACCAGTCGCTACTTTTAGACCTCTTATTGATGGCCGTTCGCCGCTTGGCCTAGCGGCACTTTTGGGAAACGCGGCTCGGGCACAAGGACAGAGCGCTGATGCTGAGCTTGGCGCACTGCTCAAGGCTTGTATGAAAATCCCAAAGTCTTCTCCATTTAGCTTGTATGTGAGTCAGCGGGTTAGGAATTTGTGTCTGTACCCGGAAGGTCACCGGGTCGAAGCCCATGGCTGGCAGAGCAATCATATCACTCTTGGGCCCTTGAGCAAGGCCCTTAACCCTAAAAACTGCCCCAGGGGTACTGGATAAATGGCTGACCCCACACCTTGACCCATGATTTGCTCTCACTTGGGTGTGTGTCTCACAAGAGAGCAAGATGGGATATGTAAAAAACACAAAGAATCCCTTGTACTTTTGGTTATACATTTGTATAGATAACATACAGTTGTATAGATAAATAAACTATGATCGTGTAAAAAATCTCTTCTCTGGGCAGTGGAAGATCTTCCACAGTGGAAAAACTTCAGTAAGATGAGAAAGAGTAACAAATAATGGTTCCATTTCCCCCCCCTGCAGAAATCGCTTGTCGAGGAGAACGGATCCGAGATAACTATCAGAAGCAGCAGGGGTACGCCGCGTGCCAAACGACCGAGAAGGTCTCGCGGCTAGAGTGTCGCGGCAGCTGCGCAGGCGGCCAGTGCTGCGGAGCGCTGCGCAGCAAGCGACGGAAATACACCTTCGAGTGCACCGATGGCTCGTCCTTTGTGGAGGAGGTGGAGAAGGTGGTCAAATGTGGCTGTACAAAGTGTTCCTCATAAATGTTCCCTACTTTTTTTGTAACATGTCGCCTTTTTTTAAGGAAAACAACAACAACAACAAAAAAAAAATTAAAAATCACACCTTTTGGCAGTGCTGGACTAATTAATGCTTCCATAGTGGAAATATTGAAATATATTGTAAAATAAAGAACAGACTTATTTTTTATTATGAATCGGAGAGAGAAAAGAAGACAAAAACATAGATGGCTATTTCTTCATTTGCTGCCACCCCAGGATACACGACATGTTTGTTTTGTTCCCAGGAAGAACTGGCGGTTTTCTTTGTCGCAAGTGAAGAAACAGAGTACAACCCTTAGCAGGTCACTGTTTGTCTGTTTTTTATTTTATTTTTAATACAGTTTTTTTTTTTTAAACGTTAGACGTTACGTGTCTTTCGGAGTAAAATGCGTGTTGAAGTGAGGAGTCCGTTTTGGAGGGAAGACCGAAAGTTACCGATCCTGCAGTAGCAAGCAACACCTGCACGCGGGAAGATACGTAGGAAAGAGAAAAAGGGAATTAAAAAAAACGAAACGTGTCATGCCGTCTGTGTCATTACCGCAAAGTCTTCTCCACGTCGCATTGTGACACCGGCCTAACCACATCCCAAAGGAAGGCTACGCACAGGCAAATCGTTTTACATATCTCACCTTTAGACTCATCTACTGAAGGTGATAAACTTGCAAACCCAAGATGAGGTCCACATGCGCGTCAAGTGCATCATGAACCCCACCTGCACAAATCCAACACATGTACGATAGCAAAAAAAATAAATATTTAGTGAACCTTGTTTCCAGTATTAATGCGTTGTAATTTAAATGTTATGGGGAGGGGGGGGGAGGATGTATGAAATATAGTTTAATGATATATGATTAGCAATTTGGTTAAACAATATGTCTCGTCTTTTTTTTTTATCATGTCTCTGGCTGTTGGCGCAGTAACACAATGTCTCTGACAAGTATTTATTGTATCTAAAATATCTTTGCTTATTTGGTAGTTCATCCCCTTATATAATACAGTCTTTTAATATATATTAATTTATATTTGTCCTGATATTTTTGTATTAAAAAGACAGTCAATCTGTGGGATAGATGAACTAACACAGTTGTCCTATTTGGTTAATTTTCTTAATTTGTTTTTCTTTTGACCACTGAGACTGTTGTATTCTCCAGAAACCTTAGTTACATTTTAATCTTAAAATGTGAAGTGCAACAAAGCATTGTATATTTTTGTCAAATCTCCTGAGAATTTGTACTGTGCCAGAAATAAAAGTCTTTATATTAGAGTATACATGTAGAAAGTTACTTTTTCCCAATGTATTTTACAAAGATTACATGGTGTTTAGAAAAGTTCCCTAGGAAATCTAGACCTTTTACAAAATCCTTACCTTTTTAACACATTTATGCTAAGAAAAACTGTGACTTTTTCTAAATAAAACTACTTTGTTATCCCTGTTTATCCATGTTTTCAATGTTAACATGTTGCTGCTAAATTTGTAACGTAGACTTTGGATGATGATTATGTATTTTAGTGGACTGTGCTTCTCCTTCATAAATACGAGCACACTGTATAACAACCAAGGTTTTCCTCCTATGTACGTTGTGCTTCATCTTACCTGGACTAATATCAGTATCGTCACTGATGTTTGCATATTAAACACAATATTTACTTCGGTGCTGTTATCCGTTGTGTTCCTCTTTATTCTGGAAGATATAGGCAAAGGAATATTCCAGCATCCTAAAGTACTGAATTCAGCCCTGGCACTGGAGTTAAACCATCTCTGCTAGTTACTCAACTGAACTCCTAAATCTTGAGCTTTGATTAAATAAATTGGCCAAAAATCAAATTGTGTGAAACAGTCTGTTACTTGCGGACATGATTTATTTTTATTTTTTTTGTTACAGCATATTTGTATTGTTATTGCCCATTATAATAATTAGGATGACTATTTTGAATAATTATTACTCCCTTAATAGTTGTACGCCTTTGTACAATCAGCTTTCTAAAAGATTTATTAAACTGTATTTTGTTCAATGATCAATTGTGTTTGAAGTGTCACAAGTGAACCAGTGGGATAACACAGTTTGTTACCCCAATGCATTGATGGCTGTTCTCTGAAAGCAGCTGTTGCTGGGATTGAAATAAATTGGTATTTTTCTAAACCCAAACAAGCCTAATGAATAAAGGTTCGTTGCGTGGGACGTACTTTAATGGCTGGAAATTTATATATTTAATCACTTAATTGGCATATCTCTTCACAAGCTGGTCGGGGGTAGCAGCTAAATTTGTTGGTGAATGTCACACTGCGACATATTTAAACCAGGCCTCCACTGTGTTAGAGTAAGAAAGAATTTTGGCCAGCTACCATATTAGCAGAAGGTTTTGAGGCTGTTTGTTCGTTCTCAAAAGCTCATTGGTATGTGATGGCTTTCAGCAGCTTTGTGAGTCTGTCCAGCTTGCTTTAGAGACTCCTGGAATTTTCTTGCCAGCGTTGCATTTTTGAGGACCAGCGGGTTCAGTTATTATTGACGAGTGTGTGCTCAGGTCACACACCCTGCTGATGATTTTCCTCTGACCGTGTTCTATAACGTTTTTTGCTGGATTATCTGATACGCTGCGTTGCCTTATGAGCCACAGGTTTTACAACCAAAGAGAGATGTTACTAGAGATACATTTTGTAAATACTCATTTGAATTTATTATTATTGGAGTTCAGTGGTGTTTCTTGTGTGGATTTTCTGTTTTCACCGACACCAATATTCTACTGAATTTATTACAAATGCAAATGTTGAAGAAGTATTTATGTATTTTTTTAGTTGTTTGTCAGAGACTGAGCATTGCAAAAGCACAGAAGTGACGTTTCCCATTCCCTGACAATCCCGAGATAGGCCCACTGGGTGACAGCGAGACACTGGGGGCAATCAGGACCTGGGGGCCATGCTGTTTGAGGGATAGAAGCTGAACTGTGGGCCGTTAAAATGTCGCACGCAATGCATGGATAATGCAGATCTGAAACTCTGACTTAATTAGGAAGACCTGCGGGAAATGGAGTAAGGGATCCAAATCGCAGCTGGTAAAAAAATAAAAATAAGGCAGATAATTGCTCTGGCAGTATTTTTTCCGATCATGCCCCCCCCCCCCCAGGAGAACTGTAACGTAATAGATAACGTGCCGGACTGCAAAATGCTCACAGTCCCACCGTAGCAGTTTGTCAAAAAGAGCCTGAGGTTGGACTATGTTTATTTAGATGGATGCTGCAGTGATTCATTACGATTCCGTGCTCTCGCGTCTTGTTTTTGGGCTTAAGTACAATTTATTTTGTCACGGAACCAGTTCGATGTGCCAGATAAAACACAGAGTCTCCCACATCTCCACGCCCACATACAATCGATGCAAACGTTTATTTAATCAAACAGGTTTAATTAGCCTACAGAACGGAAAACAAATCTATATCTGTCGGACGTGTAATTTACATCACTGTTTGTCCCGTCTGTCATGGCATGTTTTAATATAGAGACAAACCGTAATGCTAAATTATTTGTTCTCAGGAATTTTTCAGGCTTGCCGTTGCAGTCTCCTTTCAACGAGGCTTTTCATTTCTGTCAGTGTGACTCAGAGAACCTGCGGTCTGAATCTTATTCAAAAGAAATTTGCAATATAGACACAGTATTATGTAATTAGAAAAATTTGTCTTTCTAAGAGCAGGAGAATAAAAAGATGAGCCTCTTGTTTCATACACTCGTCAATAAAACACGTGCGGTACATTTAGCATCGTTTACAGCTAGCTAAAACGTAAAATCTCTAAACGATGGACTTCTTTTCCAATTAAATATTAATCTTAAAATAGCAATAGTCACCATGGACTGCAGCTATACAAGAATGCGCAGTCTTTCTGTATTTTTATTTTAAATTGTTTGTAGGTTTAAATCCATCCATCCAGGGGTACAAGGAGGGGGTAGGGGCCAGGGGCTGGGGGGTTAGGACGATTCCCTGAGTGACAGGGGCCCCAAAATTTTGGAACATAATTAGATTGGTCTGGGTTAGGGAGCCAATATGACGTGTTTTCATGGGGCCCAAAATCTCGAATAGCACCTCTGCATCCAATCATTTATCCTTCCGTTCATTTGCAGTGGCTAATTCAGTTTAGAGTCATGTGTGGATTACAATTTAATATAATCCTAAAAATAATTTGAATATATTTAAAGTTGAGTGAAATACATACCTCTGGGTTTAGAGTACCCACAAAAAAACAGCATGTAAACAAAGGAGGACATGCAGACCTGCGAATGAAATGCAGAATCCTAGAGGAATGAGGCTATACCACACACCACTGAGCCACCGTCAATGGACCATGAACTAACATCTCTAGACCTTCGACTCAAAGGATCATATTTGTCTGACAGTCAAAGTTTGGAAGTATTATGCTTGAAAGAATCAGGTTTGTTCAGCAAGATTTACTTTGGTTACAGACAGAGGTTTAAACAAAATATTATACTTACCTTGGCAAAAAAGCAACATTCCTATCGCAATAACTATTCTTATTCCAGATCTAGTTTCATACAGTATCAGGACGAAATAGGTGTGGTTCATTTTTCCCTTAACTTGTGCATGAGCAACCAAACAAATATTCAGAGAGATTCTCCAAATTACATGGGTTCGCAAAGGCCGCGGACATGAAGACATGAACACAGCTCACTGCGGCCTGTTTTTGTTTGCTGTGAAATCCCTCTCATCCCTACGAGCAGCTACTGCCTTCCCGCTAAAGCCTGTTGGGCGGGACTACATGGGAACCGAAAGCCTATTGTTTGGAAGGTTTCGAAATTGCCACGTGAATAACATTTGCATTACAAGCCAGGTTTGGATTTAAGTACCAACTAACGCGTCTGTGCTATTGCTATATTTCCCCTCCTTTTTTTTTTGTAGCCACAATAAAATTTTAAATATTTTTGTCTTGCCTGTTTAAAGTGAATGAAATCATTATATTTCATAGGTATAGTAATAACAGCCATGGTCACTTGACATAGGATTAGTGCCATGAACACTTGAAGCTTTTGCTAAGTGAAATTTGTTTGATTTAATAAAGTATGGTAATAGAAGCATAATGCCAATGCAAGTATTATATATCAATATTTCCTCTCAGAAATGTTTGAGTTCTTTTTACAGGTTTTTTTAATGGCTACATAAGATTGGCCCTGAGCAGACTGTCCATTTTACAATTTCATTGTAGCCTGCGTCTTGCTTTACCATTATTCGCTTTAGGTATACGACATCTGGTTTAACCGTTTTCATTCTTGGTTCTCTTTTTAACAACTACGTTAAGTACCTGAATTTCACGTGAGCCACGGAAATGCGTTTCAACGCGCCACTCACGCACTGCATAAACTTTGCTAAACCTCTAATTATTTTTTGCAACCTAAAAAAACAACGTAAATTGCTATTGACATGCTGTCATTCATTCTACATTGACGTCCCCCCCCCCCTCCTCATGTGGAGGGAATTAACACAGCGGTGGGTAAATGCTGAAATGTCAAAACGTCTTCAGAAGTGCTTTGCGTGGCCCTCTGAGAGGATTCTGGGAAAAATGTTAGGGCCATAAGGCTGGTTTGGTTAAAATGAATGGCAATAGATTACATCAGAGTACAGGGTGGGGGCAAATTTAAGGCCGCTAAAACTATGACAGATTTCATTAAAAGAGGAACTTCAGACATAACGCAACGATAGCCAAAATGATAACGACATAACCGATAGCTCCCTTTGATCTTAGAATTTGATTCAGGGTCCACATAATAAAGTGTTAAGAAAGAAAAGGTAATGTCAGTTCGTAATAACTTTTGGGGGAGTAAAATGGAGGATTAAATGTGAGGATGATGGATTTAACTGTCCCGTTCTATCATTAAACAGGAGAGGGAATATGTTCAATGCAAAGATGTACATGGGCGGTGATTAACATGCATATTTATCAGGCAGAGACGCAGAAGCAGGGGATTCCATGCCGATCTTAAATACAAAACTCATGCATGGAAAAGGGTGGGGGAGGGAGGGAGGTGCCGCATCTGTGCGGCCCAGGTTCAGTCGTCTCTCAGAGTCTGCACCACCTTTCATCTGCGCCGCGACGGGGCTGATGGACTGACACGCTGAGCGGCTTCATGGTTAATTGATTAAAAAGACTTGAGCTGAGATACTAGATCAAAGGGCGGCCTAATTGTTTTATGTTACTCTGGAGGCCTGACCGCCGCTTTATACACACACACACACACACACACACACACACATATATATATATTCACAAATACAAAATTCCTACTCCTACATACTCAATAAACTACGCAAGTGAGCTGGGTCTCTTTTCACAAAATATTCAGAATACCTATATTCCTATAAGAGTAAATTAAATTTTGAGGTCACATCTCGTTGTACTAACGAGCGTTATGTAGAGGACTATATAAATCTGACATTAATTAACAAACATTCCCACGGACAAGTTGCATACCGGTAAATCCAAATCTAAAGCTAGGAGACACTGACATCTAGTGGATAAGATCTGAATGTCATCCCTAGCATGGCCAGAAAAAAAAACCTGTTGGGTTGCAAGAATTCATTGCATGGTAAACCGGAAATCATTCCACTGTTATTTTTAACGAGGAATATCATTAGCTGTCCCTACCGGAAAACATAAAAAAAAATTTAAAACTGTCAACTCGGGGAACAGAACTAGCCTATATTGAGGCACGGAAATGTAAGACAATAAAAGCTATCGGTTTTAACATTTTAAAAATTTATTTTAATATCCACGTTCTGTAAGGTTTTATTAGCTGACTCGAAGCATGGGCGGCAGTCGCCCCAGGCTCTTAAAATGAAGAAATGAGGATACAGTCCTCGGATGTCGGCACTGCCCGTTTGCCTGCTATTTACACGGGTCCGCCCTGCAAATATCGGTGCCCAGAAACCCCTTGATCCAAGACCATCCGGAAAGGAAAATATCTGTAGCCACGGAATGTGGAAAATCTATTATGGGTACAGATTATTCTTATTCGCCAAGGGGCCGGGCACCAGTTCACACGCAAACTTACTTTGATTTCAACGATTTTCCATCAAGCGAGCGTCTGTCAAACGCACGTTAAATTTAACACATTGCGACGTTTTGTTGTTTCGTTGTTTCTCCCCCAGTCCTTGAGAACTTAAGTCAACCATCACAGTCGTGTTAGGAGACATGTAACAACAATAATGGGAAACTGAATGGAAGCAACTTTAAAGGTGGTTTTTTTTTCGGCTTTTCTCCTGGAAAAAGGATGACATATTGGTAAAATTATGCCGCAAAATAAACTCTGTTTTAAATAGGTTTCATCTGTAACAAAAAAAAAGTAGGTAAGAACGAACACTTCAAATAAATTGTAGTCGGTGGGATTTTCAATGCCAGTCCACCTGAAACCCCGCTTAATACGTCTGAATATAAATATAAAATCCACACGTACTGTGAAATAGCTGTCAAACCCAATTAGTGCTATCACTGCACCGGTATTTTCTGTAGAAACATGCAACTCAAGGTGATTGATTAACCAGGAATAATACGCCAAGTAAAAGTCAAACTAATCCCTTCTGTCAGAAACCATTTAAGAATAAAATATTTGTGAAAAATGATTGTAACCTGTACCTTTTATTTTAACTGTATAATGTTAGCCTGACTGTAATCAATTGCAAATACCAGCTAACTAGTCAGTATTACAGTATAAAATACAATATATTAAAATTAATGTAGGCCTAATCATTAAGCAGAACTACATTTCAGTTCATTAGTTCTGGTTATTATATACTCGTCATTCAAAGATTTTTGACTAATCACACATTTTATAAAACGAAAGTAGAAACATTTATTTTGAAGATTGAACAATGAATATCTTGGGAAGTGCAAAAAGGGGGACAGACTTGTCGTCTTTCTACCACTAGATGTCAGTGTTGTATTATACGGAAAGCGCTTTCACGATCCATTGCCATTCCTTAGTGACTACGGTGCGAACATATACTGCGGTTTGCAAAAAGGGTTCAAGAATTACCATAGAAACATATTAATCAAATGCTTGATTACAGATTTTCGCAACTGCAAAGATACATTTTCTGGAACCACCAATGTTTTTCTTTCGAAAACCCCAAACATGAAAACTAAAAGCTTTAACGATAATCTCCAAAACGCATCGCCTGGCAAAACCCAAGAGTTGACTCAAAAACTTTGTTCACATTTAAAAGTTTGCTGCCAAAGCACATACAGAATTATCAAATGTATCAACTACACACTAGTGAACTGAAAATTACACAGGGGAAAGTGTACATGTGTATGTATGTCAGCCGTAAACATACAAGATGAATTCATTCATTCAATAGATGCAAGTGAGTTTTTTTTTGTTGCTTCTTTTTGGAATAGAGCACTGTACTGTCCAAGAATAACCTGAATAGAATCAAATATGAAATGCTTTATAGTGGTGAGGTTTACAGAAAGAAAATACATTCATCATAGCAAATGGAATAAAAAATACAGATTTTTTCTGCGTCCTGTTGTTGGGTTAGATCAAGCCGGAATGTTTCATCAGCATCACGTGCTATGCCCTCCCTGGCAGGACACTATGGGAAATACCTCCTGCTGTGACACGTCCACTGTGGGAAGGAGCCTACAACTATGTCACCACAAGCGGTGCGCAGCTCTGAGTGTTAATCCGGTAGGTCATCAGTTCAAATCTCATGTATGGCCGAGTGTTGTCACCACTGTGGTCCTTGAGCAGGGATACGGTCTGAACCTGATCTCTCAAATGTATGTCACTTTGGAGATAAAGCATCTGCCAAATAAACTGGAGAAGCATGGAGAAAGAATTTCCCATTCATATTGATATCTGTCATATGCTTTCCACAGCTATGCCTGGAAAAAATAGTTCCACAGGATTGAAAAATGGGGAATAAGACCGAAGGAAGACATTTGCGAATCTTACACAGACTTTGCAATAAAAACTGACATCCCCCCGAACTATAACGTAAGTACACTCTGGTTGGTCGTGCCGCTGATATTCTTGTTCCTTCACAGCATCTCAATGACCACTGAGGAACACGTGTAGATGTGGTGCATTAACTGTCTAGCCATAGCCTGGTGGTGGGGGACTTTATGGTGGCTGACGGCTACCCAGAGCGTGATATTGCTCCCCGAGACATGTTTGATAATCATGCTCCAATCTCACGTGTGATATGGTGTCTTGTTTTGTCCTCATTGACATTCTCCACTCCATCTCCTCACCACATCTCCCTCTGCCTTTACCTAGGTTCCTTAACCAATTGCTGATCTCCATTACAGCAGACAGCATATACCTGAATTCATATATCCAAACAGCATTACTATTTTCTCATTGGTTGCTTGCACTTTTAGAACAATGTATTAACTACTAAGCTTGTTAGTGCTGAGGATACTGGTATTTTATGATGACACGTGTGCTTAGGGCTATGCAGAAAATATTTAGATCTACAAATCAATGTGTATCAGGTGATTTAGGGAATTGAAGAAAAGGTTTGGGGAAGCGGGGTTCAAAGTATTGGGTTTTGTTTGTAGATTGGACAAAAAAGAAAAACAATAGGGAAATAAATAAATTCGCCTGAGAAGTATTCTACTTTGACATTAAAGATACAATTACTCCAGCCTACTGAGAAACATAACGTTAAAATACATTTAATGGAAATCCTAATTATTCAAATCTACACATAATTAGGGAGCAAAATTTTATAGCAGAAAAAGACAGGAATACTGAATGAAAAGTTTAGCTGTTTATTAAGTCAACTTCTCACATTTCTTGTGATTCAGAGGCTTCGTACAAAGGCCCGCGAACGTGACAAAAATAAAAGCTATTTATACTTAAGTATAAAACATACTTAAAAACAATCAGTCCATTTCCAAGATCATGGAAATATCTGTGAACAAATGCACGGGCCATCCAGCGGCTTTATGTTTCAGCGTTCAGGCACTCGCGCACACACAGGTGGCACTCGACCCGCCACGGTAATCTCCGGCATCTCACACCTGACCCAGGGGTGCACGGTAACCTTAATACGCCTCGGCACTCAGTTTCATTAAAGTCTTTATTGAACGGAACGATAACATCATCTGGCTTCTGCGGGCAGAAGACAGCTGCTAGGCTGGAAAGTGGTCCAATCGGTAAATGACTCGCCTCTGCAAAAGGTGAGTAATGTTATTTTCTATTCAAACAATGACAGTAATCAAAGCGAGTGCTGGCAAGAACAGATGAACAACAGATCCTGAGCCCCACCACTGCCAGCCTCTGTTCTGGGCTCTGAAACAATTCCAGAATCAAGGGCTGTTGATAGGAGTCCTATCTGGGCCAAGCCACATGCCCGATCTAGCGTGGGGGAAATCCCCTGTGGGGTCCACCACGGCCTCGGAATCCCCCGCGGTCGCCACGGAAATTCGGACGATTGCGCTCGCGGCCCCGGTCCCCGCGGCCCGCCGAAGGCCCTCCCCTACCACCTCTCGGGGCTCCACCACCCCGATCCGACTTAGACTTGGGGGGAGGCGACTTGGGGCGGAGCCTCTCGATCTCCTCTGTGCAGCCCGACAGGTGGGAGTTGGGCGTGTTGAAGTGGGCCGCGTACGCCTCAGCGTTGAAGTTGCTGTTGGTCAGCGTTGGGCCTACTGTCAGCCAGCCTGAAAAACGACACCAAGATCTCTTTGCCATCACTATCGTCAACGTCGGAGTTCCCCCAAACCTCGGAAACACTTAGTGCACTATAAAGCACCCTTTAGCGCACTATAAAGCACACTTCATGCTCGGGATGGAACATAAACACTAGGAGCTCCCAACCTTTTCATGATCGCAAAGAGGTTTGCTAGTCGTACAAAAAACACACAGACCAGTAGAGCAGGGGGGCGTACCAGCAGTATCATTTAGGAACGCTTAATGTACATGTGAACGCATCTTATTCCCATCGCCTTTACGGGATGGTATGCAGGATGTCTGCATTGATTTTTACAACAACGTCACGAAGACCACTCGGTGGGCTATTAGCAGCCGCAGCTGTGTTACATTAGCACAAATGTATGTAACAAACCCCACCCTAATCAAGCCGAGCTTAGTGCAAGACCTTTCCTCAGAAGTCGTGATGACATGAACATAAAAAACATAAAGATGACTTTAGCAATAGAAGGAATGTGTTATATGTAATAATTAGGGCAAGCAGATTATGATAAGGGAGTTCAACCATGTCCATTCTGACAGAAAATGACTCAGTGGGTCATGACGCGGTTCCTATAATCAGAAGGTTGCTGGTTCAAAGACCAGGGTCAGTGGAGTGATTTCAACGTCAGGCCCCTGAGTAAGGCCCTTAACCCCCAACTGCTCCAGGGAGTGTGTGACCCTGCCTTCTCAATTGTACGTCGCTTTGGACAAAAGCGTCTGCTCTATAAATTAAATGAAAATGTTTTACAGATGTTACTATTCTCATTAACTCATGCTAACCCTTAACTTAAAAGCTGAAAACAAATGTTACGAATTTCTTTATTTAGCTTATCGGATACTTTCAAATGTATCGACATTTCTATCGCTTAAATAACCATTCCTTTGTACATAGCTTTTGAGATCATTAAAAAAAGAAAAAAATACTCAGGGTAGGGTAAAGGCAAGGACAGAAACCGATTATTCCTAAGCGAAAAAAAGACTGCGGTGAGAAGAGGGAAGCATTTATGTCTGTTTAAATTACATCTCAATACAATCGAGAGTCCTGCCTGTCCTCCAGATGTTGCCGTTGTACGTCTGGAATAATGAGGCGGGACACAATGAAAAGGGTCCTTGGAGGACAGAGCCCCCAGAGGTTGTTCAGCACGCGGTTCAGAAATTCACCGTAATTAAGTAGGGAAACACAGACAGGATGTTTGAGCGATGATGTCCAAGACGCGGTACTAAGCTGGTTTCTGATGCGTTTCCCCAGAAAGCATTGACCTAGAGCAAGCTCGTGGGATACGGGGGAGGGGAAGCGCTCGACTGGGAGGCAGAGAAAGGCACCAGGACCCATTTGCGCTCACCTGGTCGAATCGTGCTGTCCCTTCCAAACAGGTGAAGCCGCCTCCGTCCAAGACAGAAGTGCTCAATGATGTGGAAGATCTCCACCGGCTTCTCGATGTTGCCGATCTCAGGTTCGTCGGTTATGATCAGGTCGATGTCCACGTTGGCGTGGATGAAGTCGCCGTCCGTGCTCCTCCGCACGGTCCCTTTGATTCCCATCAGGCAATGTTCCTGGCGAGGTGAGGTAGAGAAAGGTTAAGTGGGCATCTAGATTACCATTAGGTAAATATCAGAAAAATCGACCATCTGCTTTCTATGTGTATGCCTATTCAGAAAAGTTAATAAAGCGAAAGTAATTGTTTTTACCCACAAAGTAACACACACCCCTCCCCGACTGAGCCAAGCTCTGCACGTCGATGCATCTCTCTTAAGGATATTATGTCGCCTTTTAAATGTACAAAACACTGAGAAACGCTCTCGGCTCAATACTTAGTAAAACGCACAATAGACGCATTTTCGTCTCGCCCTTTTCCGCTAGAAAGAAATTAGTTAGGTAATTTGAGTCCAATCAATAGCAATGCGGCCGCACAAAAGGGGAAGCCAGTGAATGGTTTTTCAGGCCCACTGCTAGCAGCTCCCAGCGCAGGACAAACACTTCCAAGACATCCCCTCTCATTTGCATATCAATGACCATGCAATTGGGGTAGGGGGCAGTGAGGGAAAGGGGGGCAATGCATACTGTGTTTCCACAAAAGGGAGGAGGGGCAGGCAGAAATGATTATGAATTAATCAGGCCTTTCAATGGAATAAAGCACACCGCCGGCCCGGATCTGCTTCCTCCGCCTACCTTTGTTCTTTGGAAGACAGCTTTGGGGTCCAGCGTTTTCGTTTTCCCCGGGTTATTCTTGTTCGTCTTGATCCAGCAAATGTCTTCACATCTGCGGAAGCCCCATTTTCGCAGGCACTGGTGAAAGGGGGAAAAAGGGACTTCCGGACTCATATGAAGGCTTTACGCTAGTACCAAGATTCAAGAATTTAATGTATCACATACATGAACGCAGTGGTACGCAATATAAGGCGGAAGGGTAACAAAATAAAAACAAGTTAACAAAATAAGTACCAAGAAGTAGACGCATATAAAAAGAAACCTATTCAGAACATATTAGCAGGAAGATAACTTTCTGACTTTAATGATGAGTGTATTTTGCAGCTTACAAGGACATAAGATATAAAAAAGCTCTCCGCACTAAGGATAATTTAATAAACATGAATAGACAACACGGTAGCGTGCGGTCCATCATCCAAAATAGCGCCTGTGTGTTTCCTCTTCAGGTGCACAGCGCTAGTGCCGCCGTGGAATGCCATCAAAACTTTGCACAGTGTAAGACCACCTTTTTGTTTAGTGATAATTTGAACTACTCCCATTATTACATAGTGATAACAAAAGAAAATTGTTGTAATGTTCAAAATGTTTTAGAAATATAATAATTTTCAAAAACTAGGCGTCGATTAAAAATATTGATGCTGACGCACTTTCGGCATCGATGTAATCAACTAGGTTGATTAATCGCAGTCGCCTTAAAACTGAACATCCTATAAAGCCAGCTAATTCAAAAAAGGGCGAAAATTTACACGTTATCCAACCCTATTATGTATAAATCTGATAATCACATGGTCACGCACCATGTGTGGGTTTTAGAAAGTCCCTCCCCCGATAAATCTGACACTGCCAACACTGTAGTTTGATACACTGTTAATTCAGAATATGACGGACGTTTCCGCAATATTACTGTTCCGGAAAAATGGTTTGCAGTTGGACAAACTCTGAGTTCTAGTGTTGCAGTCACTGAGTTCCAGAGTTATACGAGGGAGAGAAAAAAAAAACTGACAAACCTCGAACTCAGGCCAAGCTGTTATGTGGGCGCTCCCAAAAATGACAAAGACAGCTGTGGTTCATTTATAGAAATAAAAAACCAAGTTGGGCTTAGCGTTGCGATGGTAGCATGGCCAGCATGGTGTCAGACACGAGGACCCCTCCAGAGCCGTCTAAGCTAATGCCAGATAATTATGTAATTATTAAAAACATTCCAAGCAAGCCTTGTCTGAGACTAGTTAAGGGGTGAATCATAGAGAAAGGTTGCTACGGTTAGACCAAGATGGGGGAGGGGGTTTGGGGGAAACAGGTTTGCCATCCAACGCAACATTTTCATTAAACACATACCAAAGGACCTTCAAAGCATAAGATTCCCAAAGGACCTTCAGAAAAAAAATTCATCGATGCTACAGTAGACCTGAAACTATTCCAGTATTCCGATATTCAATTTTTCGACTAGAATTTGATTTTAGAATACTATTCTGAATACCTTCTGAAGAGTAATGTGTTTCGCTCAGTGGGTTACTGTTCCGTGCCTGTAATCGGAGGTTCAGGAATCGCAGGGTTGGCAGCGCGATTTCACTGGTGGGTCCTTAAGTATAGCCCTTAACTTGCTTTCTCATTAAAGTACGTTACTCTGGATAACAGCATTTACTAAATACATATATTGCAATATAAAGTCAATAATAAACTAACCAAGGTAAGTGAGCCCAAAGAATTCTCTGTAACGGTGGGATATTTCCGTTTCGACTTCTCCTTCACACATGTCATGCTGTTGCATGATGGTAGTTTATTTTCTGCATATTTCACACCGCACACAACCTCTGACTGTTTTGGCTGTCAACAGCAATCCCTCCCTCTGACACTTTTGTCTCTCGTATTAAATCAGCATGCCACCAACTGTTAAGAACACAAATTTAAAAATGGAAAGGTTCTGTACCTCACCGTTATGCGCAAATGTCCAAGTAGCCGTTAAAGATATTTGGAAGGTGTATTCTTTCCAAACATTTTCATTATATTTCATTAATATTTGTGCAGTTTTAGTGAACGGCATAACCCAGAAATTAAAACTACCACGGGAAACCCAACCTCGGATCTTTACTTACCATCCTTCCGAGGTCCAGGCCTTCACCAGACCCGCACCAAAGAAAGACAAAGGACCTCAAGGCAGAAATCTCCTCAATTTCCAGTTTCATTATCTGTCAAGACACAAGAAAGTGTCACTTTCACAAGGGAAACAGCATTCCTATAGTAAGAATGCAATAAAAACACTAGCCAGGATTCCAGACTTACTTCTTCCACTACAGCACTAGTGCTCCTTCCTGAAAATTTTAGGCGCACCACTTAAATCGACATGCAACGATATTTTATCCATCTTAATTGTATGACGAATAAATGCTTTGCTAATAAACATACGACTTACAGAAGTGACGATGTGATGTTTTATTTTAAAAGTGACAGAGTGAAGTCGTGCTTTTTGATTTTTTTTTTTTTAACAAACACAATAGATCATTTCATTATCACCAAAGGGTCAAACAGGAGCACTTTTGGACCGGATAGATGACATCATGCAAAGAATCATCCCCAACCCGCATTGTTATGATGACACTCGCGTTAGCTCTCTACTCTAATCACTCTCTCACTCTCAAGGATTGGGTACTGTTTAGATCTTATCAATCCCAAATCTGATTCCGATTCTGTGCATCGAATTCAGTCCCGATTATGATTCAGTAAAAAAAAACAAATAAATAAAATGTTACGGCGGCAATACACTGCATTTATTTATTTTAAAGTGTCTTCCTAAAACTAAATTAATGAATCAATGGGCGAATTAATATATATACTTTTCCTGTGCCGCCTGCTTTTAGAAACGCATGATACCCATTTAAAACCATGATTATTGTGCATCTGACTTACATATTTGTATATAAAGACTGGCCTTTGAGTTAATCAGCAGGCAATTTCAAATTAACAACTGGCTCACGGTCTTAGTAACACAGTACTTTTGAATAAAAGATGGTGGCTTGGGACATATATATCCAAAATATTAATAGTAGCAGACAGTATCAAATTTGATACTGTCCAGACACTACATTCAGCTGTATGGTACTTTGAGTCTATTTTAAAAAGCAATGCTATTCCTGTATCTTGAATTCCCCCAAAATACAGTTTTGCTAAAAGGAAATGTTGCTGTATGCTCTAGTGCCATTTTAACTCCCAATCCTAAACAGTAGTTCTACTAATAAATGTTTTCAGTTTTTAAATGTTGTCAGTTTTCAGTTCGTAAACGTGCAAATATTTTCAAGTACAAATGTGTAAGTGAAGTTGCCGTGCATTAACCCTTACATGGTTCATAAAAATGCATGTGTAGGAATCGAGAAGGGGAGCCATAATTCAAATGTCTTAAATTGCTGGTTCTTAAAAATGTAGAACTGTTTCTAATTTGAAACCGGTTCTCAATACCCAGCCCCTCACACCAATTCTTTCTCCCTCCTGGTGTTTCATGTAATAAGCGATGATGGCGGGCGGGCGACAGACAGACGGACCAAGTCACACTGGCGCGCCTAGCTATAAATTTGTCACACAGTCTCCAAAAATCGTAAACGGCAACTAAACGGTCCCAGTCTGGGACCCCCCCCAGCTAAACAAATATCAACCTGCGGCAGACCACGCCTACTAGCCGACACCCACAAATAGGGCTCGCCAAATCTAATGGCCGCAGGCTAAAGATCAACTAAACCAGTAGTATAGGCCAACTTTTAATTATTGCCCTCTTGTTAATTCATTGAAAAAAAGTCCACTACTCACATCATCCCAGGTCCAGAACTTCTCGTTGGCAATGATTCCCGACTCTCGGTAGTACTCCTCCAGGGGCGGCTCAAGGAGGATCACATCAAACTTACACTTCAGTTCTCGCAAGTCAAAATGTTCTAAATCTGCTTGTAGATACCTGAAACACATATAATACAACATCACATGGGGTGATTTCCACACTGCTAGCACTAGCAGAAATTTATGCAAGATCAATATGATTTAATTTAAATGAAATATAATCACTATAGTTTCATTAAAATAGAGAGAGAGAGAGTAATGATTCCTAAGTGCTAGCTTTTGTTTACATTCAAAATGCAAAGAAAGGCTCAACCTTCTTAGGTGTTACAGAAGATATAACTAAGGAGACCTGTGAGCATTAAATGATTTCTGGCCTACATGGGTGGAGTATTTGTAGTGGAAATCAGTTCGTCTTTCAGCCTTATTAACTCTCTGAGTTTCGGATATTCTTCAAAGCGATCAGCAAGACCTACAGAAGGAGGAAAAGATTAAGAAAACGGTATTGGTTGTTACAACACAAACTCTCCTCTTGCCGAATGAACTAATATATAGAATGCATCCATGCATACAAACGAGTAGAAACAGCATTTTTCTAGAAAGAAACTGGGTCACACAAAGCTAGTATTTCACATACCGACATCCCGTATGAAGTTCTGCGGCCTGTGACCAGTATCCACAAAATGCTGACAGTAATCATTGTGTGGATTCAAGCTTTGGGTTCCCTGGTACAAAGATTCGCACACCATTAGTGTTGTTGTAGCACGACTAATGAAGAGTCAAGTCGAGTTTATTTATAGGGCTCTTCTAAACAAAACCCAAAATGCCATACAGGCAATGTACCATTAAAAACAACAGGGAATGACGAAACAGTGTAACAAGAGGAACTTAAAACACAGTAAAAGAAACAACTGAATGAACAAAAACAATAAGAGACTTAAAATAGTGACAATTAGTAAACCAACAACTATCTTACTGAATTAGAAGCTAAGGAATAAACGTGTGTTTTTAGACGAGATTTGAAAACAGGCAGTGAAGGTGTCACTCTAACATTTTGGGGTAAAGCCATTCCAGGAAAACATTTTAAAATGGATTTGAGGAAGCACTTCTTCGCACAGCGTGTAGTTGGAGTGTGGAATAGTCTTCCTGCTAGTGTAGCGCAAGCTAAAACCCTGGGTTCCTTTAAATCAGAGCTAGATAAGATTTTAAC